>JAHHUM010000023.1:0-167699 GCA_036173005.1 Crenichthys baileyi
AAATTTTTCCTTGAGGCGCGGGTATGAGGCAGTTGTGGCCCAAATTATCAAATGTACAGTCATGGGCCCACTGAAGTCAAAGTCAGAAACTGGGTCCTGGTATAAAACAGTTTGGGCCCAAACTTTAAAATACTAATAATGTTTGGCTTTCACTGGTATGAAATAGTTGTAATAAAATCCTTTCTAAAATCTAAAATTATAAAGCCACTTTTTATAAAAAAGGGTAAATAAAGACCACATTAGGAAAGGGAGGAGGGGAAAAAATCTTTTCCATTTTTACCCTTACAGGATACAGTTTTGGAATATAAAAAAAAACCTCAGCCAAATAGAAACACATAACGGACATTTTGCAGAGATTGGTAAATTTGGCTTTTGTCAGGGGGTGCGAATTTTGAGCTAATGGCATATCCCGTTTTCATTTGGTTGAAATTTTGCAAAGAAAAAGGTTTTCCCTTGGCAGGAATGTTCATCAACCCCCAAAAAGTTCTGGCAGTCCCCAGATGTCCTCGGGAAAGGGGGGGGGCAGGGGGAGCAGAGGTCAAACTCTTTGAAATAAAGTACTAAAAACCTTTTGGCATTTCCAAAAAAACATTTTTTGTAATATTTTTTTTCCCAATTTGGACGGGTGGGGGCCCTTTTTTTGGTTGTTTGCAACCCATAGGACCGGCAAAAACCCTTTGGACTCTTGCATCTAAAACTACCACAAAAAGCCCTCCTTGTATACTAAAGTATTCTACAGGCAACTGTCATGCAATCTGTATGTCAGCTGAAGCTTGGTTCAAATTGGGTCATTACCTCAAACAAAGCAGGAAATCTACGGTGTTATTTCTAATAAAGGTGGCTGTACAATCTATTGAACCCAGTCAATGATTGTATGTCCTTTCTGATTGGAAATCAGTGTGATGGATGGACAATGAATCTTCTTAAGTGGCAGTGGGACTATGGTATTTAGCCATAATCAATGATGTGTATACCACAGAGAACAAAATGGACGAAACCTCTAAACATGTTGATGCAGACTTAAAAACTTAAAATCGGCCATTTTAGCTACTATGTTGTTCATGAATATTATCCTGATGTACAGAGTTAAAAACAACCACAGCAAATTGAGTTAGGTAGCAATTCAGAGAGTAATTTGGCTTTAAGAAAGAGTAGTAGAATTTTGTTCAGAGTTAAACAGTCATATATGTAAAAAAGTGCAGTTTCTTTACATAAAGCTTCCACAACAGGTTTCTTAAAGGTTCCTAACATCATACTACTCCATGGTTACGGAAATTTAACTACTCTGACATGCAAAACAAACAAAAATGAAAATAGATCAGCTCTAAAATATCCACACATGAAGTGCTGGTTGTTTTTGCACAGTCCGGGTCACTGATGTACAGGGAAATGTTCTGACTCTTTGGACCACCTCATTCTTCATATTTGTTACAAAAATTAAATCTTGGTGCTTTGTGCCATTAAGCTTTTTTGACTTCTCCAGTTTTCAGAATCTCTTTATAAATTTAAATCCTCAGGGGAAGTATTAGGGATTATTTTTGTATTTTTTTTTTCTTTTTTGTGCCAAACATTCTGTTTAACCCACACTAAGGAAAGCCATTTTGCACGTTTGTGGGTCTTACAAACTGAGCTGAAGAATAAATGATGCTCTGAATTTAAACCAGGTGAAGAAACAACTAAACCCCCATAAAACAAAAACCAAACAAAATTTGCTGCCTAGGGAGTAAATCCGAAAACGGAAGACCAAACAATCAGAAGAGTTGGAAGTAGGCATTAGTAGGTAAATGATTCTCACTTGATTTGATTTTTTGAATTGATTTCTTTTAAATTGAAAAGCAAGATGACATTGCTCCTACTAAAATAATCCAATATATTGATGATTATATAACGAGACACATATTTTGATACATGAACACACAAATAGAGAGCAAGAGAACCCAGTAATGTTGACAATAACTCTGTTTAAAACCAGTCGGCAGTTTTCTGTACTCATGACAATGATTTACAAATAACTTTTTATAGCTAACGATATTCAGAAAAATCAATATTGAATTTCTACTTCAGTGGTACAATGAATCTAAATTCAATGTCAGCTAAAGCAGTGGGCCATTTTGCAGAATTTTTATTTTTACCAGAGGTACGCAGTGGTGTGTACTGCTGACTCCAGACCTTTTTTCTGGTATTTTATTGAAATAATTTTTAAACCATAGGAACAGTAAACATTTTTACTGGTATTGAAACTTTTAAAATGGGTTTATAGCTTGAAGCTGGGAATCTTCCTCTACTTAATTGGCAGTATCCAGTAAAAGACAATACTTATGGCAAAAGATAAAATAAAACTAATCTGTTGCTTAAGTTAGTAAATAAAAACAAATGAAATTTAGCACTGTCCGTATTTATTCTCTGAGGTCTAAAAATGCAGAAACACTATGCAATAAAATTCCTCACAAATATGCCACCTCATAAGTTAAGTTAAAATATGATTTCAGCTTAGTTTGGTTCTGTTTACATATCTGCATATACAAATAAAACAAAAGAATAAAATAATTCAGAGTTCAGTAAAAATTTAAAATGTCCAGATGAATTTGTCTTTAATACAAATACAAATCATTTAAGAATAGGCACTTGACATTAACGAGTCCCAGTCTGTTGCGGAAGAAGTAATTAAAATAAAACCCATGTATGTATATGTGCATAGACTCAGTAGCTTATAAAAGCAGTAAACTAACATGCTACATATCTTTAGTATTATACGGTCAACACTAGTACTGTTAATTTCCCCCCTTAACTAACTAAGCAGTTATATTGAAGATCCAGCAGTCTCCATTTTTTCTTTTAAGCATACATTGTAAGCGGGTAGCATAAAACCACAGACAGCAGACCACCAAGTACCAGGAGTTTTGCTTTGGGTCCAGTACATATCAATTAAAAATGCCTTAAATGCAACTCTTATCCAAAATTTGGCACTCGGGATCTTCCTACTAAAAACAATTAGAATGCATGGGCCTAAAGATAATGGCTAAGGCTTTTTGTAAGGCATGAGGAATGTGTATAAGAAAAAAATATGAAAATATAACTTTACGGTATTATTTGAGGTTTGGAGAACCCTTAGGGTTAACTCTTTTGTCAGACAACACATTAATGAGATAGACAGATTGACTAATTATGGGAAATAACTGTGAGTCGTTCCAGTTTTATATGTTTTCATTTGCTCAAATCTCCAGTTGTAGTACTGGTAACCAATTTATGATTTATTAGGAAGCAGAAGAAAAATATCTTGATAAATATTAATAGTAAAGTGGTAGTTGATATTGGTGCTTTTATTTTAGACTTAAACTTAAGACTTAAACATAAGGAGCTGGCAGCAATATTAAACCCCCACAGCCAGTGGTGTATTTTTGTTTTCTTTTTTTGGGTGTGCATCACAATTCTCAGTTCAAATAAACCTTAGAGAGTCATTAACCGAAGATGAATACTAAAGCCTGCTGTTTGTGTACATAACGCCTCATTGCAGGGAGATATAGTTGAAATCAATAAAGGCATCCATTGCTGTGTCAGTTCACTTTGGGGTTTTAAAGTTTTATTAGCTTTAAGGGCAAATAAACACCTTTAGTGCAGTAGTCCATTTGATAATAAAATCCTGCATCTGGTATTTTTCACTTGTGGTCATCTTGTTAGTGAGAAATTCTGTTTCACCCTAATGCATCGTGGTTTTAATTCACTGTTTGGTAAAATAAATGTCCTCAATAAATGTTTTCAATATGCTCATAACCCAAAGAAAAAATTAGGTTCTTCAGGAGTTTTTTTTTTTAACTGCAAACCAGCAAAATAATTTAATGTTTCAATTATTGATTTTGCTGTTTTATTGATCACCTTTAACTATTATCGAATTCCAGAAACCTTCCTCTTACCATTATTTCTGTATTTATTGCCACATAAAAAGAAGCAGCCCTACTGCGTACAGTTACTCATCAAACCTCTGACCTTTTTTAATTATAATTGTTGACTTCCTTCAGTGACGAGTGAGCTTACTGATTAACAGAATCCAATTAACTCAATGGAGTAGAGGTCTTGCTGTCTTACTTTCACCCTGCAAAAGGACTTGAAAGGAAGAGACACCCAGCGGGTTTCGAAAAGGTTTTATAAAGTTAATTGACTCAGACTGATGGGTTTTGTGAGCTGTTTTACCTAAAATAAGGGCCAGAAATTTTAAAGAGGCAGCAACAGTAAAGTTTAGTGGGATGCAGGCAGACCATCTTTGCAGCAATAGGTGCAAAGTTGGAACTCACAGTGCTGACTATGCTGTAATTTGAATATAAATGTATTTCCATGTACCTGTGTCTCAGTCCTGTTCATGGCCAGAAGTGTATAAAATACAGCACCTAGGCATGTCGACTCCGGACAATCAGTAGCTACAGACCAGAGTCCAGTGGATGAGCCTTGCTTTGGCAGTTGCCGTTAGAACGGTAGTCGCCTGACTGCATTGTATCCATTGTAAAATTTGGTGTGGAGGAGATTATGGTGTGGGGCTGTTTTTCAGAAGTTGGGCCCAGCCTCTTAGTTCCAGTGAGAGGAACTTTTAATGCTTCAGCATCCCAAGATGTTTTGGACAATTTCATGCGCCTCACTTTGTGAGACCAGTTTGGAGATGGCCCCTTCTGGTTACTACATGATACACACCAGTGCACAAATCAAGTTCCATAAAGACATGGATGAGTTTGGTGTAGAATAACTTTAATAGTCTTCACAGAGATCTGACTTCAACCTAAGAGATGAATTAGAGCTAAGACTGCGAGGCATGTCTTTTTATCCATCATCAGTGTCTGACTTCAAAAATGCACTTCTGTAAGAATGCATCCATAAACATTATCCTAAAAAAATGTGCAAAGCTTTCTTGGAATAGCTGAAGATGTTATAGCTGCGACGGGTGGGCCACTATCATAATAAAACTTTATGGATTAGCAAGTGGAAAATTAAATTCATTTTAACAGTCATTTAATGTTTCCAATGTTTTAAAAGTTTCCAAGACCCCAGTGTGGGTCATGAAGGTCTTAAAATGATCGCTAGAAATCTAATTACATTTAATTATGACTGCTGATTCTGCTGATACATTTTCACCATTACTGCTAAAGGGGATACAAGCAGATGGATCAAATAGTAACTATTTTGGTTATGACCTAATTTATTTACCTGAATTACAGTTTTTTTGTATACTTTACCCATTAATAGATAGGGTTGCAAGTTTCGACCACTGTTAGTTTTTAGAAAGCTTAAAGGTTTAAGACATCCCCCGTTTAAGGAGACTAATGCACATAGCAGTGGATATCATGGTATCCTAATGAAAGTCTTAACTCAAGACTCACATGTAAAAGGAATAAAGGCACTTTAAGGTAGAAAGCAATCCCTGCTTCATGTCCTGCTCCATCCCAATGTGCTCCATATGAGAAACATAAAGAAAGGTGAAGTGATATGTTGATTCGTCACATACTTGGAGGTAACCGTGGCCATCAAGACAATGATTTTATTTCAGACAATGCAGCCTTTTATCTAGTAGTTTAACTCTAACCATCTGAAGTTCAGATAAAAATTATATTTTAATCGAGGTTTATTTGAACCTCATTGCATTCAGTCAATGTCCTGAATGAATGCGCTGATACTGATTCTCTGTCAAACTGATACTCTCCTCGGTTTATGTTGTATTCATCATAGCAAAAAAAAGTAAAAAACAAGCTTAATAAATGAAAATTAATAAAAAGTTTTCCCACAATAAGAAGCTCTGTACCCTCCATTTCTGCTACCTGTATGACCCCTTCTCTATTCCAATGGTTATAATCAGTCTGACAGAGAGAGGTATCTCAATCCTTGTGGTTTTTAGTATAACAATGACCATCAGTGGGACCCTTTGTGGGTTGCCTTGAAACGACATTGTTGAAAATAAGCGCCGTTTAACTAAATAATCTGATCTGAAACTTTCTGTGTAGTTATGCTGCTACAGGCTTTGTTCTCTCTCTTTTGTGGATCATCGGTAGAGGGTGAGCATTAAGTTGTTGCCAGCAGAAGCTTGGACGATGCCCATCTCCAGAAAGGTGTCACAGGTAGACACCGAGTCAGGCCAGGTATAGCTTCTAGGAAGAGAAAAGAGAGAGAACAAAGTTAAAAGCTGAAATAACAGCAAATAATGCAAAATTGTAGAGTAGTGTGAGAATGTAGCGAAGAGGGTGAAAGTGGTCATTATGTCCTCCAGCAGCCTAAACCTATAGCAGCATAAATACAGAGATAGCTCAGGATAACTTAAGCCACTCTAACTATAAGCTTTAACAAAAAGGAAAGTTTTAAGCCTAGCCTTAAAAGTAGACAGTTTGTCCATCTAGAGCCCACTGATGGCCATTGTTATACTAAAAACCACAATGATTGGGATACCTCTCTCTTTCAGATTGATTATAACTATTGGAAAAGAGAGGGGGTCATACAGGTAGCAAAAATGGAGGGTGTGTTTGCACCTCAACCATAACTGAGCCGGTTTAGGCTAATCCTGACTCCCCCTTACTCCATCCAACAGGGAGAAAAGAAGACGGTGGTAAAAATAAGGAAAATAGCTCAGGATAACCTAAGCCACTCTAACCAAAAGCTTTATCAAAAAGGAAAGTTTTAAGCCTAGCCTTAAAAGTAGACAGGGTGTCTGCCTCACGGACTAAAACTGGGAACTGGTTCCACAGGAGAGGAGCCTGATAACTAAAGGATCTGCCTCCCATTCTACTTCTAGGGACTCTAGCAACCCCCAGTAAACCTGCAGTCTGAGAACGAAGTTCTCTGTTAGGAACGTATGGAACAATCAGATCTCTGATGTATGATGGAGCTAGATCATTAAGGGCTTTATATGTGAGAAGGAGAATTTTAAATTCTATTCTGGATTTAACAGGGAGCCAATGAAGGGAAGCTAAAGTAGGGGAAATATGATCTCTCTTTTTAATTTTCATCAGAACTCTTGCTGCAGCATTTTGAATCAGCTAAAGGCTTTTAACTGCATTTTGTGGACATCCTGATAGTAAAGAATTACAATAGTCCAGCCTTGAAGTAACAAATGCATGGACTAGTTTTTCAGCATCACTTCTGGACAGGATATTTCTAATTTTGGCAATGTTCCGGAGATGAAAGAAGGAAATCCTAGAAACCTGTTTAATATGGGATTTAAATGACATGTCCTGGTAAAAAATAACACCAAGGTTTTTTACTTTATTATCAGAGGTCAATTTAATGCCATCCAGGTTAAGTGATTGACTAAGCAGTTTCTTTTTTAAAGACTCCGGTCCAAAGACGACAACTTCTGTCTTGTCTGAATTTAGAAGCAGAAAATTTAAAGTCATCCAAGTTTTTATGTCTTCAAGACATGCTTGTAGTCTATCTAACTGGTTGGGCTCATCAGGATTTATGGATAAGTAAAGCTGAGTATCATCAGCGTAACAGTGAAAATTTATTCTTTGCTGCCTGATAATTTGACCTATTGGAAGCATATATATAGTAAAGAGAATTGGCCCAAGTACTGAACCCTGTGGTACTCCACAATTAACCCTGGAGTTTAAAGATGATTTATCATTTACATGAACAAACTGGAATCTGTCAGACAAATAAGATTTAAACCAGCCTAGTGCTGTTCCCCTGATCCCTACAGCATATTCCAGCCTTTCTAAGAGAATATGGTGATCGACTGTATCAAATGCAGCACTGAGATCTAACAGGACAAGTACAGACACAAGTCCATTATCTGAGGCTAGAAGAATATCATTAGTGACTTTCAGCAGAGCTGTTTCAGTACTATGATGAGCTCGGAAGCCTGACTGAAACTCTTCAAACAGGTCATTGCTGTGTAAATGCTCACATATTTGATTAGCAACTATTTTCTCAAGAATTTTAGATAAGAATGGAAGATTGGATATAGGTCTATAATTTTTTAAGTCATCTCAATCAAGTGAAGGTTTCTTAGG
The DNA here is from genome assembly GCA_036173005.1 of Crenichthys baileyi. Taxonomy (NCBI): domain Eukaryota; kingdom Metazoa; phylum Chordata; class Actinopteri; order Cyprinodontiformes; family Goodeidae; genus Crenichthys; species Crenichthys baileyi. The sequence continues at coordinate 7,983 of JAHHUM010000023.1, forward strand.
CAGGGTTTAATTACAGCTACCTTAAAAGCTTGTGGTACATATCCATTTACTAAGGATAAATTAATCATATCTGAAATGGGGCTGGTAAGTAAATTTGGAGGCATTTCATTGACCAGGACAGGATGCTTTAAAATGCAAGCATTTATACAATGAGCATCTTATAGTCTTTGGACATCTAAATTACATGGTTATGTGCAAAACTTCAAAGTTAATTTCATTGGAGTTTCAGGTTGCTAAAGTCTTTATAAATCACTTGTAAAAGTTTTGAGTTTTAACTAATCAGTCCCAGCAGCAAGACTAAACTGTACCAACCTTGCTAAAATTTGAAATTTAAAAACAGCATTGGAGTGCCTTAAATAAAAACTCATTATGTTGTTATTCTACGAAAAGTTGTAATGTTTAAACTAAAATGACTGCAAATATCAGTTTTGTTGGATCTTTGTGTCTCGGCCTCCATGTTTAAATGCTGTTTAAATCTCTCATTGATCAGCATATGCAAGTTTTTTCTGTATTTTAGAATTCTGTACTCTTATAACTCTAGAAATGTAGAAAAAATTAGGCTGTGTTTCTACGCTGTATGTATAAGTCTGGAAAATTCTGGAATTAGATCTTAATATTTTCAAGGTCAGCATAAGAATGGGGGAAAAAATTTCTAGATTTTTTTTTTGTCAGTTTTCATAACATTCTGGACATTTGAGTACAAAAAAAGCTACTTATTCCCAAAACACTCGACAGGTCATGCAGAATACAAGGACCTTAAGTTGGCTTTGGAATGGACAATGTGGTAAAGGGCTGTTGCACTGCTTTTTTAGCCTCTGGACTGATTTTAGCAAATATCACCTCTATTTAAAATGCTGGATAAGAATATTTTACACTAAATATAACTTATTTAAACTTCAGGTTTTGATTTTTAATACCTTAAACTTGTTTGCAAATATCCCGAATAAATAGGAGCATTAATGTTTTGTTTAACATTTAAAGAAAACTAAGTTAAAGATCCCAAGAAAGATTAAAAAAGGCATCTGTTTTTCTTTGATTTTGAATGCGAGTGAAATTATACGTGGGTTCTGTGGGTAGCTCAAAAAGCAAAATGACCAATGAGTTGAACAAAAAATCAAATTGTTATATGGCAATCAAAGATAAAGGGTGCAATCTAAATGCATATAAATGTAAGTATCCTTTATTCAGATTTGATGGGTTGGAAGATGTCATAACTTTTGCAAACTCAAACATTTTGTTTTACAAATTATTTAGTTTTCCAGACTTTTCTAGGCTGCATGGGAACCCTTGATTATCCATCTTTAAACACCGTGGGTGCTCAGTGGATCACGGATATGGTGGTTCACTCCACATCTCAGGAATCTGCGCAAGGAGAAGGAAGAGGCTCATAGCAGTAGAGATTGGGCGCGGTACAGGCAGGCCAGGAACAGACTAACAAAGGAGATCAAAGCAGCCAAGAGAAGCTACAGTGAGAAGCTGAAAAACAGCCTTTCTACTGATGACACTTCGGGTGTATGGACCGGCCTGAGAAACCTGACAGCCTACAGAAGCCCCACCACCCTTCCCGAACAAAGTCCTCGCCTGGCTAACCATCTGAATGGCTTCTACTGCAGACATGACAAGAAGCCATTCACACCTCAAACCAACTCCTCCACATCTGTTATGATTCTGGCACGTCTGCTCTACTCTGTCTCTCTGGCTGCAATCAGCAGATGAGATGCACCTGGTGACTGCTGCAGTGCAGCGCAATCTGTGGCATTCCAAGCACCTGTGTCTTCCCTGATATATACTGACTCGTGACAAGCAGACGGTGCCAGATTTTTGAAAGCCATTGTGTGAGTAGATATCCAGCGTTCCTTCCTGACTGATCGTTGTTTTGACCTTGCCTTGCCTCTTGGATTTCTGCCTCTGCCTGCCCCTTGTCGGACTGTTTGGATTTTGGTTTTGACCCTGTTTCCTGCATCTGATTTATGCCTCTGCCTGCCCCTTGCCTGACGTCTCTTGTTCCAATCATTGACCCTGTTTCTGTCCCTGGATTATTGAATCAGCCTAGCCCTTGGATTATTCAGCCAAAAGTCACCTGTCTCTCTCACCTGCGCTGTGGAGATCCCTGCCTTCTACCCACTGAGGGTTCCCCTCTGGGTTTCAAGTTTAACCCAAGACAAGAACAGTGATTCCTGGAAGCTGTGTGGAGTTTAACCTGAGTGACGTTTTCCTGTGGCTGAATAAACTTTTTAATCTTTCAGTTCTGTGTCTGGCTGAATCTTGGGTCTGCCTTTTTCTAATTCGTAATAACATCCCATTCAGGAACAAGTTCGACCAGTAAAGCAACCAACCCCCTACCTTCAGATCCTCTGCCTGCACTAAAGATCTCTGAGGAAGATGTAAATAGGCTCTTTCAGTGCATGAAAACAAAGATAGCTGGAGGACCTGATAACGTCTCCCCATCATGCCTGAAAGCCTGTGCACATCAACTCACTCCGATCTTCACCCGGATCTTCAACAAGTCACTGGGGAAGTTTGAGGTCCCCTCCTGCTTCAAACGATCCACCATCATCCCAGTGCCCAAGAAAACCACCATCCTAGGATTAAATGACTACAGGCCTGTAGCCCTGACGTCTGTGGTCATTAAAATCCTTTGAGCGGCTGGTGTTGAAGCACCTGAAAGACATCACAGGCCCCCTGCTGGACCCCCTGCAGTTTGCTTACCGAGCACACAGGTCGGCAGATGATGCTGTTAACTTAGGCCTACACTTCATCCTGCAACACCTCGACCACCCAGGAACGTACGCCAGGATCCTGTTTGTAGACTTCAGCTCGGCCTTCAACACCATCATACCAGACATCCTCCACCAGAAGCTCACCCAGCTCAACGTCCCGGCCTCCACCTGTCAGTGGATCAACAGCTTCCTGACAGACTGACAGCAGCAGGTGAGACTGGGGAGCATCTTCTCCCGAACCAGATCAATAAGTACTGGTGCCCCCCAGGGGTGTGTTCTATCCCCACTCCTCTTCTCCCTGTACACAAATGACTGCACCTCAGCGGACTCGTCCGTGAAACTCCTTAAGTTATCAGATGACACCACTGTCATTGGACTGATCCAGGACGGTGATGAGTCTGCATACAGACAGGAGGTGGATCGCCTGATACACTGGTGTAGTCAGAACTGCCTGGAACTAAACCCACTCAAGACTGTGGAGATGGTGGCGGACTTTCGGAAAACACCACCCCCATACACCCCCCTCACCATCCTCAACAACACCATGTCGGCTGTGGACCACTTCAGATTCCTTGGAACCACCATCTCTAAGGACCTGAGATGTTCTTCACACATTGACACTGTTCGAAAGAAGGCCCAGCAGAGACTGTACTTCCTGCGGGAACTCAAGAAGTACAACCTTCCACAGGAGCTTCTGGTCATCTTCTACACTGCCATCATTCAGTCTGTCCTGTCTTCATCCATCTCAGTGTGGTTTGGTTCATCCACAAAACAGGATAGGTCCAGACTGCAACGAATAATCAGGACTGCAGAGAGAATCATCAGGGCTGACCTTCCCTCCATCCAGGACTTATACAGGTGTAGGGTCAGGAAAAGAGCTGCTAAAATCTCTGCAGACCTCACACACCCTGCACAGAAACTGTTCAGAGTTTTACCTACAGGCCGCCGCTACAGACTGTTTACTAAAGTCAGCTGCCACAGAGACAGTTTCTTCCCCCAGGCTGTTTTTCTGTTGAACATTCAACAGAGTACAAAACAATAGCATACAGATGTTGCAAATACACCTTCTTATCTTATTTTATTTGTATTTATATATATATGTGTATATTGTTCATTGTAAATATGTATATTCTGTAATGCATAAACAAAAACCAAAGAGCAAAGTGTACCAGAGTCAAATTCCTTGTTTGTATGTACAAACTTGGCAATAAAGCTGATTCTGATTCTGATTCTGATATAGATGCTCTTCAACATGTCAGACAATACCTCAGTTTGTTGAATCTAATTGGGAATGACTAGAAGCAAAGAAAACCATCTAGAGAGACAGGTGCAGGAAACGCTCTCATCTCTGAAACCCTTCCTCTCAAAAGCATCTTCCCTCAACAGGACGCCTCAGCCATGGTTTTTAGATGGCTTACTGAAACACTGCTTCCCAAGAAAGATGTACCAGTGTGCATCATCTGTCTGACTCTACACTATCACCCAGCTGTTAAGGAAGAAAAACATTTTCTCTGCTAATGGATAACATGTCTGATGATCTCAAATATCCATCAATCATTATACATCCACTTCTGTATCTGTTGCACAGCCTCCATAGCAGAAAGGATATGCAGTAATATGCATTGCAAAGTGCTTTTTTTTCAAATACAAACCCATCTGGAACCACAAGTTTTGCGCTGAGGCTGCCTTTGTACTGCACAGCTGTTTCTTTGGTCTGTAGTCCCATTTTTTTCAGAAAAAGGTTCAGATTCGCAGGGGGATTATTTTAGAAATCTGTTTAAGTTTGAAAGCTTCAGTGGGATCCACATAGCATAAATGTCTCCAAGATAGAAGGGGCTGATTAATGCATGTGAGTCCACTTAATTAACACCAATCTTCTGTAATATGGTTCACATTGCATATGAAGCAGGGTTCAAGACAAAATTATCTGTGGGTGCACATATGCAGAAACATTCACACAACATTGAATTGAATTGTTTCAGGTTGCATTTTTTTTTTGATTCACTGGTACGTCATTTGACTCCAATTTGATTAAATTGAACTGGACTGAAAACCGCATGCAACACTGATTATTGATATTGGATACCTGATGACCTGGTAATGCTACGTTTTGCTTTGTAGATTATTTTTATTGCACATTAAACACTTTCACATACAGCCTCCACACATGCACACCATACACTACTGATTTCACTAACTTTCACACTTCATAATGACAACGTTTATTTCAACCTTAATTGTGATGTTTAAAGTTTATATTTCAGAACTCATATTTGGTGTGTCTCCATTTTTGTTGTGGCCTCTGAGCCAGGTCATAACAGTTACAGTGTTGCATATGGTAAATGCCCAACCTAACCACAAGGGTCCTGCAGGGGTCCTAACGCTGAAAAAGTTTGTTGTCTGTATTTTGATCTTTATAGAACTACACCAAGTCTAAAGCATTGGTGGTCTGTATTTGTGGCCATGTTTGGATCATCTGTTGCAATAGTCGTTTTGCCTGGCGAGAAAAAAAAAACGTCACTCTTTCTGTTCTCATTTAACAGTCTGAATAAATACAGACTTCCCTCCCTGGAACTCTGCTGTAGGTTTGTTTGTGCTGGCATTTTTCACTGCCAAAGCTGTCGCTGCCTGTTCACTGAACACCTGCCCTTTCTCTGCAGATGTATCGGTGAGTCTGCTTTCTCTGCTGGTGACCACCTGTGGTCTGGCGCTCTTTAGCGTCTCCCTTTTTGTCTCATGGAAGTTGTGCTGGGTGCCACTGAGTGTCCGTTTCCTCCCAGATGTCCTGAAGGGGGCACACTTCTTGGGAGGAGATCAACAACCTGTCCTAACGGAGGTGGGGAACGCTAAAGTTTTTCTGATGAGTTGCTATGATGAGATAAGGTTTCATTTTAGTAATGCAAGTTAGAATGTATACAAAATTAAAATTGAAATGCTTAAACCAAACAAGAAAATTTGTAAAATGAAAGTTTTTCTTTATGGATATGACTAGAAAAAAACCCCATAAAATTATGGTGGTAACCTGTCAGCATAGATAAAGAAAAGCTATCCTAAAGTATTAAATTCAAATTGTTTTTACCATACAGTGCCTTGAAAGGTCATCTATATCCCTTGAACTTTTTTCACATTTTGACGTGTTGCAACAACAAAATTCAGTAAATGTTATTTGGGGTTTATGTGATAGAGCTGCACAAAGGAATGCATAATATGAAGTGGAAGGGAAAAGGAAAGGTTTGGTATACATTTATTGTGATCACCATTTACTCTGACACCCCAAAATAAAATCCAGTGCAACCAATAGTAAATAGAGTCCACTTTTGTGTGTAATGTAATCTCAGTATAAATCCAGCTGTTCAGCGAAGGCTTCAGAGGTTTGTTAGAAAACATTAGTGAACAAACAGAAGACCATGAAGATCATGAAGACCAGAGAAGCCAACAGAAAGGCCAGGGGTCAAGTTGTGGAATAGTTTTAATGGCAGAACACTAACACTGCACATCACTTCGAACACACCAACCCCATCATAAACTATGGTGATAGCAGCATTATACCATGGAAATGCTTTCTTTCAGCAGGGACAGGGAAGCTGGTGAGTGTTAAAGAAAATCAAGTATTTTTTATTGTCATTTCAACACATTAAAAACATAAAATGGAGCAAGATTTGTTACCCTGGTCCTGAAGCAAACCCAACGACAGAATCATTAAAAAAACTGTAAATACAATATAAATAACTTACTAGTATAAAAACAAGATAAAATAGGCTTCCTTCAAATAAAATAACACAACAATATCCAGGAGTCCTGTAACTTGAAGTTGTAAACGAGTGGAGGATTAGAATGATAATTAAAGCAGGACCTGTGCAAAAGCCAACAGCAATCTGTGCAAGTTTGCAGCATACAAAATATGTCAGGAGGGAGAGGGAAGGGGATGAAGGAGGGTTGGGGATGAGGGGATTTGGGTGGGGAGAGGGGGGGTGCAGGGGCTACAGATTTCATTGACTGATTTGTGTGTCTCCTACACTTTTATTGGTGTATATTGTTTGTTTTTACTGTTGTTTTATGCTTGAACAAATGAATTTACCCTTTGGGGAATAATAAAGTTTAAATCAATCAATCAATCAATCAATCAATCAATCAATTGTCTTACAGCTTCCGGGTAGAAGCTTTTCCTCATTCTGGTGGTCCTGGTTTTAATACTAAATGGATTAAATGGACAATGATTGGAGCTATATACAGGGCAATCCTAAAAAAAAACTGTTCGAGGCTGGACAAGACTTGAGATTGGGGCGGAGATTCACCTTCCAGCAGGATAGCAGCTGTTATCATACAACCAGAACTCCATTGGAATTTTTAGATCAAAGTCATAGATGGGTTTAGATCAAGTCCATGCTGAAATTCAGCTGAGAATCTGCATCAAGACTTGAAAGTTGTTTCCACAGAAGATCTCTATCCAAACTCACTGAGCTTGAGCTGTTTTTTTACAAAGGAAAGCAAAATTTTCAGTCTCTGGATAACCAAAACATATCCAAAGCACTTTCAAATGTAATTGCAGCAAAGGTTGTTTCAACAAAATAATGCCTAAAGGGAGGCTAATTACAAATGCATGCCACTTATTTCAGATTATTAAAAAAAAAAACACTGGAAACCATGCACCCTCCTTTTACTTTATGTTTTTTTTGTGAAAAAGTTCAAGGCATATGAATAATTTTGCATGACATGGTTGTAAAAAATGCTTCTTGGGCAGATGGAGTCATTGCATTATTAGTATAATAACTGTAATTATTATAATTACCATCTAGCAAGCACTTTTATCCATGTGACTAAGAAGTCAAAATAATACAATTTTTTTTCATTAAACTTTGTTTAGGCACAGATTTAGACATATTTTAGGGTCCAAATGCACAGGATAATTCAGGTTAAATCTTTGTGTGAGCTATGACACTATGTATAATGTATACATTTCAGCTAAGTGATGTGGCATTCTGAAATAGATGAACAATTTTATAGCTCTCTATCATTGTAACAACATAAAGATGGCAAAAAAAAAACAAAAAAACAAAATTGCACATCATGTTTCTGATTCTGAAAATTCTGTTTCTAGGTAACATTTCCTCAAAACTATTTGTAGTAACATGGATATTGCTCTGTACTGTGTAGGTGGATGGGGAGGAAAGGGAGTACAGTGAGGATGGTTGTGTGAAGGAGCCGTCAGGCCCCCCTTCGGCTGTGGCTGTGCCTGAGTCAGCCCTAAAGATAAGCCACACATCGCCTGACATCCCACTGGAGACCCAGACTAAAGTGGAGAAAAACCAGGTCCACACTCTGGCCAGGGACAGGGTTCAGAGGCAGATTACTGAGCCCACATCATCTGTACGGTTAGTACAAACTGGTCCCTGAAAATGTCATGCAGTATTTGGTGTTGTTTAGAGGTTGAGTACAGCTAAACGTTCCTCTAAAAACATGGTTATTAGAAAATGATCTGGCCTCAATAGTTGCCTTGCAATAAAAACAGCTTACAGCCCCCATGTAGCCCTGCATGTGTGGTACAGTATACTTAGACTACAGATCCGGGGTTGCGGATCATGTGGTTACAATCAACATCCCAAAAAATCATGCTACCGTTGTATTTTATATATACCTACATTGAATTGTACAGGAATATTGCCACATAAAACGTGGCAAAAGTTTTGAAATGATTTACAATGGTGTCATTTTTATGTCTCGAAAACCTGACATTTTATGAAGGTTATGTTAAGATTTTAAATCCATTGGTTGCTCAGAAAATCCACAATGTTAAATGTCAGATCTGATGGGTCATATGTCTAACATACTTTTTTACAGGCACAACTCTATTCGTCGTCAGATGAACCTTTCTAATCCTGACTTTAACCCAGCTCAGTTCCAGCGCCAGGACTCCCTGTCTGGTTTGGGCCGAATAAAACCAGAACTGTACAAGCAGCGGTCGGTAGATGCTGAAGACGGCCGTCGGACTGACAGCTGTGGGCGTATTCACTTTATTCTGAAGTTTGACTTTGACTTGGATCAGCTTATTGTGAAGATCCACAACGCCCAGGACTTGCCTGCCAAGGACTTCTCAGGGACCTCTGACCCTTACGTCAAGATCTACCTGCTACCTGACCGCAAGACCAAGCACCAGACCAAGGTGCACCGCAAGACTCTCAACCCACTGTTTAATGAGGTGTTTCTTTTTCCTGTGGAATACGCTGAGCTGTCGAACCGCAAGCTGCACTTCAGCGTCTATGACTTTGACAGGTTCTCACGGCACGATTTGATTGGCCAAGTGGTGGTGGACAACTTCCTGGACCTGGCTGACTTTCCCCGGGAAACAAAACTGTGTCGGGATATCCAATACGTGACCTCGGTGAGAACTACACTTTGCTCTAAATTCTGTTACCATCACAGTTTTTGTCTACCAGGTAAAATATCTCAGTGGTTTGATGTTTGGAATGTAGCCAAATACAAGCATATTTTCAGGTTATTAGTTTTCACATATCTCCTAAGCTTAAAATACTGTAAAAGTCCAAATCTTTCTTTTTTAGAAAGGAATTAAACAGCTCAAATAATTCAAAAGAGCAAAAACTCCCATACATTCCATTTATAGAAGCAGATGGAGAAATGTATCAGCTGCCTTGCATCGTATTTTCTCTCCAAGTGGAGCTCATCTGTGGTTTTCCGAAGTGAGGACATAGAAATATACTTAGACACAGTTAATGTTTAATGAAAGCAGTGAGAAACACTTGGGGGTGGTGACCCAGATCTTCGCTGACATAAGACAAGGGTTGGCTTGACAGAGATACAGCAATGCTGTCTATATTACATTATTCACTTAGATAAATCTATAGGTGTGGAAATAAGATTCTCCTGCCAGGAAATCCATCAAAGCTTGCCTTCTTTGTTTAGAAAGACTTCAGGTTAGCATGGATCAGTTTGGGGTCATTTTATTGTTTTAAGCAGTGTCTGTAGGTTTGTTTGTGTCTTTAAACAATATACACAAAGAAGAAAAGCCAGGGATGTGCACTGCTAAATCAACCAGTGTTTTTCTGCTTTTCCTGCTTGTACACGGTAATTAAAACAGCTCTATTTGCTGATATGTAGATAATTCTAAACTGTAGGCCAAATTGGGCAACTATTCCACCACCCCCCAGATAGCTGCAATTTATTTGTAAAGATAGTGACTATTTCCTATTGAATATTACAATTTTAATTTAAGCTATTTGGGTTTGCCGTTTGCATTTAGGATATCTTTTTAATAGATTTTAAAGGTTTGGTTGTCAGGCAAAATCATTTTATTTCCCTTTCAGTTTCACTACAATTTGATTATAATAATTTAGACTTTTTTGAGCTCACAATGGATAAATTATCCCCTGCATTTTACCCACCCCTTAAGGAGCAGTGGGCTGGCATTATACGGTGCCCAGGAAGCCTTCAGGGGCTAAAGGTCTTGCTCAGGGACCCAGGGTGGCTTGCTGTGGGATTCAAACCAGGGTACTTGTGGCCTCTGCGGGACACAAATGCCCTGCTCTCTGACTAGGCCACCACTCCCCCCTTAGTTGCTATTTTGGTTGATGAACCAGTGCCTTTGAAAATAATGACTTTTATAATTCTTTTAAATATACTTTCTATGATTCTATATCGCCCACAGTAATCCTGTTAAACAGTAAACCTGCAGAGCATAAGCTTTGACTTTATTGGTCTTGTCTTTTTATGAAGACACACACCTTTAAGTAAATAATGTTGAAGTATCTCCTTTCTGCTTATCTGATATCACATCATGCACAATTTCATCTTCATCTAAGTCAGACAGCAATGTTTTTTTTTATTACATCTAAGAGATCCCATATATAAGGAACATATGGTTAATATGGTCATGTCTGTTAATGCTTAAGGTTATAATTATTTGACCACTAAGGGACACTCATAAACTGTATTGAGCCTTGACCTTTTAGCCTAAGATGGTCAAGCAAAGTAAGCAAACCAAGTATGGAAAAGGAAGCAAGTGAAACAGTGATATGGTGAAAAAAAAGTTACTTTAGCACAACTTATACAGTAGGACACAGAAAATGTCACACCTTTCACCCTGATACACACGTGCTGTAAAAAAAAGTGGAGTCAATTTTGAATGATACACATACTTTTTATACATGAAAGGACCTGAATTTTCACAAACACTGCTCAAAAAATAAAGGGAACACTTAAACAACACAATCTAACTCCAAGTAAATGAAACCTCTGTAAAATTAAACTGTCCACTTAGGAAGGAACACTGATTGACAATCAATTTCACATGCTGTTGTGCAAATGAAATAGACAACAGGGGGAAATCTTTGGCGATTAGCAAGACACACTCAATAAAGGAGAGGTTCTGCAGGTGGGGACCACAGACCACTTCTCAGTACCTATGCTATCTGGCTGATGTTTTGGTCACTTTTGAATGTTGGTGGTGCTTTCACACTCGTGGTAGCATGAGACAGACTCCACAACCCACACAAGTGGCTCAGATAGTGCAGCTCATCCAGGATGGCACATTAATGCGAGCTGTGGCAAGAAGGTTTGCTGTGTCTGTCAGCGTAGTGTCCAGAGCCTGGAGGCGCTACCAGGAGACAGGCTAGTACACCAGGAGACATGGAGGAGGCCGTAGGAGGGCAACAACCCAGCAGCAGGACTACTACCTCCGCCTTTGTGCAAGGAGGAACAGGAGGAGCACTGCCAGAGCCCTGCAAAATGACCTCCAGCAGGCCACAAATGTGCACGTGTCTGCACAAACGGTTACAAACCGACTCCATGAGGATGGTATGAGGGCCACAAATGAGGGTTGTGCTCACACCCCAACTCCGTGCAGGACGCTTGGTATTTGCCAGAGAACACCAGGACTGGCATCGCCACTGGCTCCCTGTGCTCTTCACAGATGAAAGCAGGTTCACACTGAGCACATGTGACAGAAGTGACAGTCTGGAGACACCGTGGAGAGCGATCTGCTGCCTGCAACATCCTTCAGCATGACCAGTTTGGCAGTAGGTCAGTAATGGTGTGAGGTGGCATTTATTTGGAGGGCCACATGGCCCTCCATGTGCTAGCCAGAGGTAGCCTGACTGCCAATAGGTACCGAGATGAGATCCTCAGAACCCTTGTGAGACCATATGCTGGTGTGGTTGGCCCTGGGTTCCTCGTAATGCAGGACAATGCTAGACCTCATATGGCTGGAGTGTGTCAGCAGTTCCTGCAAGATGAAGACATTTAAGCTATGGACTGACCCGTTCCCCAGACCTGAATCCGATTGAGCACATCTGGGACATCATAGCTCGTTCCATCCACCAACGTCATGTTGCACCACAGACTGTTCGGGAGTTGGCGGATGCTTGAGTTCAGGTCTGGGAGGAGATCCCCCAGGAGACCATCCGCCGTCTCATCAGGAGCATGCCCAGGTGTTGTAGGGAGGTCATACAGGCACGTGGAGGCCACACACAATACTGAGCCTCATTTTGACTTGTTTTAAGGACATTACATCAAAGTTGGATCAGCCTGTAGTGTGTTTTTCCACTTTAATTTTGTGTGTGACTCCAAATACAGGCCTCCATTGGTTAATAAATTTGATTTCCATTAATGATTTTGGTGTGATTTTGTTGTCAGCACATTCAACTTTGTACAGAACAAAGTATTCAATGATAATATTTCATTCATTCAGATCTAGGATGTGTTATTTGAGTGTTCCCTTTATTTTTTGAGTATTGTATGTATATATATATATATATATATATATATATATATATATGTCAACATAGATAGTAAGATAAGAAATATAATGACAACAGCTTTAGACTTTATGTTAATATTGAATAAGATATTCTGGGCTGCACGGTGGCGCAGTTGGTAGCACTGTTGCAAGAAGGTCCTGGGTTCAACTCCCGCCCGGGGAGTTTGCATGTTCTCCCAAAGCATGCGTGGGTTCTCACCGGTTACTCCGGCTTCCACCCACAGTCCAGACTGTTAGGTTAATTGGTCTCTCTAAATTGCCCTTAGGTGCGTAAATGAGTGTGTGCTTGGTTGTTTGTGTGTTGCCCAGCAATGGACTGACGATCTGTCCAGGGAGTACCCCGCCTCTCGCCCGTAGACTGCTGGAGATAGGCACCAGCTTCTCCGTGACCCACTATGGAATAAGCGGTATAGAAAATGGCTGACTGACTGAATATGATATTCTCTGAATGGCTAAATAGTTAATTGTTTTATTCTCTAATTAGTTGAAGGTATTGTTTGTTAAACCTCTAAATCTGTTAAATGTTCTTTTTTTGCAAGTCAAACTAGTTCACTTTGTTTCAGCTTCTGACCTACAAAATAACAGTGTCAGACTGTTGAAACAAATTTATAATTTTACAAGAATGGTGCATAGAAACATATAATGACACAAAACATATTTGATGAATTATTGTCTTGCTTTAGATGTGAAGACACTAAACAGAAGTGGCAATGACTTACAAACAACAAGGGCACTTGAACTCGCCTCATAAAATCAGTCCTTGATCAGCAATGTCTCCCCATCAGACTGAGCTTAGTCTCTATGGTAACCAGCTGTTGTACTGGCCAAAGGTTGCTGTAGTCCCCACCAGTTCTGTTACTGCTTTGGGTTTTAGCTTAGGCATGTACAGGGGTTGGACAATGAAACTGAAACACCTGGTTTTAGACCACAATAAATTATTAGTATGGTGTAGGGCCTCCTTTTGCGGCCAATACAGCGTCAATTCGTCTTGGGAATGACATATACAAGTCCTGCACAGTGGTCAGAGGGATTTTAAGCCATTCTTCTTGCAGGATATTGGCCAGGTCACTATGTGACCCTGGTGGAGGAAAACGTTTCCTGACTCGCTCCTCCAAAACGCCCCAAAGTGGCTCAATAATATTTAGATCTGGTGACTGTGCAGGCCATAGGAGATGTTCAACTTCACTTTCATGTTCATCAAACCAATCTTTCACCAGTCTTGCTGTGTGTATTGGTGCATTGTCATCCTAATACACGGCACCGCCTTTAGGATACAATGTTTGAACCATTGGATGCACATGATCCTCAAGAATGGTTCGGTAGTCCTTGACAGTGACGTGCCCATCTAGCACAAGTATTGGGCCAAGGGAATGCCATGATATGGCAGCCCAAACCATCAATGATCCACCCCCATGCTTCACTCTGGGCATGCAACAGTCCGGGTGGTACGCTTCTTTGGGGCTTCTCCACACCGTCATTCTCCCGGATGTGGGGAAAACAGTAAAGGTGGACTCATCAGAGAACAAAACATGTTTCACATTGTCCGAAGCCCAAGATTTGCGCTCCTTGCACCATTGAAACCGATGTTTGGCATTGGTATGAGTGACCAAAGGTTTGGCTATAGCAGCCCGGCCTGGATACTGTGGCTCTTGATACATCACAAAGACTTGCTGTCTTGGTCACAGATGCGCCAGCAAGACGTGCACCAACAATTTTTCCGCTTTTGAACTCTGGTATGTCACCCATAATGTTGTGTGCATTTCAATATTTTGAGCAAAACTGTGCTCTTACCCTGCTAATTGAACCTTCACACTCTGCTCTTACTGGTGCAATGTGCAATCAATGAAGACTGGCTACCAGGCTGGTCCAATTTAGCCATGAAACCTCCCACACTACACTGACAGATGTTTCAGTTTCATTGTCCAACCCCTGTATGACAACATTAGAATATAGGTTTTGCAGACCCACTATTGTGTGTATCCAAAGATGTAAGCTACAAGCACCATTAATTTAACTGGATTTGAAGATGTTGCTGTGGAATTGATTAAAAAAAGATTTCCAGAATTCCAGTGGTGCCTCAGCATTTGGCCGTCCATTTTCACAAGTCAGCTATAGTCCTATCATATGTCATTAAAGGTTATCCTAATGTCCATCAAACCCCACTCCAGCATTGTAGTGCATGGAGACAAAAAACAAATACTTTTCCTAGGGCAAGAGAGGCGAGGCAGCATGGGAACCAGAAATTTAGATCAGACTTCAGAGATTCAGAAAAATTGTCATGTGGCACAAACCCACAGTGTTCTGTATAATTTCACTTGCATCAGAACAATCAGCCAGAAAAAGCTGTGTGCATATAGGCCTAAAAATATGAGATCTGAATTTTCCATATAAGATAGGCCTCGGGATAAGCTGGCACACATGCTTGCACAGTCCAAAGGAGAAAGTTCAGAGGCCAAAGAGAAGAGGCAGAGGAACACTGAAAGCAAGAGTTAGAGGGAAATTGGAAAATTTACAAAAGACAGAGAAACTGCAGAGAGAAGCCCCCTAAAATTGTTATACATCAGCTTTTTCATTATTATCACTTTTGTATAAGCCAATTAAAATTGCAGGGGAGGAGAAGGGGAAAAGAAGAAGAAAAATCTAGGAATATAGAAAACACAGCTGTAGTAAATAGTTTAGAACATAATTTTACATATTCCTTATGTTTAAATCAACAATTCATATCAGTGATACTGTCAGAACAGTAGCAAAAAACAATTCATACATCATAAAAATGCAGTAATCTACTTTAAGAGAATTACTCAAGTATACTAAAGAAAGGGGATGAATGAGAATGAACTGTAATAAGTTATGGGCATACCCGGCATTAGTGATCCTCAAATTAAATAGCACGACATTTCTCAACAAATAATTTACACAGTTTGTACTGTACCTAATGCACAAACGTGATGTTGCTAGGAAACAAAGCGATTGTTGATTTAAGCTGGCACTTTCTGAAGGTAAGCAGTCTCCCGCATCCATTCTTCATCTCATTTTAAAGACAAAAAATATATACCATCCAGACTCACTAAAGGCAATGTTGAGGGATGAATCATCCATGGCAGCAGCTCAATAATCAAACCACACCTGGACAATATCAAAAGGTTTTTTTTAGTCAGCTACTACACATTTAATATGATTTTCACCAGCACTTTGATTAAAGTGTCTTAAAAATAGTAAGATATATTGTGTTAATTGTACATACAGAACATGACACAACTTGTGGACATGTTTAGGTTTCTTGTTTGTCTGTAGCCTTGTCTCAGATCAGAATGCCATTGCATTCAAGAAACTATACAGACAGAAGAGAACAGAGTTTTTCCTAGTGGGGTTTTGGTGGGTAGAGTAGACAATTTTAGCATTTGTTTTACATAACTGTTTGCTACTACTATTTTGCCTGTTAGGAGTGCTACAATGTGGCATCCTGAGCAGTTTACTTTAGTTACCATCTTATTACTGAACTGTCATAACTTTTTAAAAGCAGCACTTTTCTAACTTCCATGTTTAGCTAGCTGTGCTGCAGTACTAATGCTAAAATGTTTGCAAACAAGAACAAGACAAACAAGACATGGAGATTTGTTTTCATGTGTTCCTTTTTTAAATCTCTGTCACTTTTAATGAGCTGTTGCTTCCATAACGTTACTTTTCAGTTAAGTTGCTATAGACAAGGCTAGTTTATTTATGTGGCTCCTTTCATAGGCAAGGCAATCCAAAGTGATTCAAATGACATTAAAGAAAATGCTCCGACACCAAAAGCATTTTTTCCATCTTCTCCAGCAGATTTTAAGACTGCTCTGAACTTTACCAGTCTCTATTATTTGTGGGAGAATCTTTCTGTGGACATAAGAACTCTAGACTATTTACTTTTCACATTAGAATCCCACCTGCTTCTTATTCATGTTTTATCCATTGCAAGCTAGAATCACTTGCCACATTAGGCCATTCTCTTTTTTCCAAACATTTTTCTTTTCACTTGCACAATGTTTGATTGAAAAACAGTAGCTGAAAATGATTTTCTTTAGCTTAGGGTCCATCCGAAGACCATAACTGAAAAACAAAGTCAAAACATCTCCAGCTAACCTATTCACATTCCAGGTTTATATTAGTTGGTGGTGGGTTCATTTTCCCTGCTGCTGTTTTCTAATTGATTTTTAGGAATTGAAACATTTTTTTTACTTACAATTTTTACACTAATTTTGATTTTTTTTTTCCTTATTTACCAAAAAATATAAACAGCACTAATATAGCTGCAAGAAATGTTTAAAGAGCAATAGTGTGTAACTTTTATTCACTAGTGACACTTACGGAGGTTGTCAGATTCTAGAAGGGTGTAGTGTATCTCATTACAAGCCCTTAGATGCCCTTAGAAGTAATCACAAACTTAATAAAATAAAAGATTAACTCAGAACCTATGGAAGACCTTACTCTCAGCACTTTACTGATTACATTCAGCAGAAACAATACACATAGTGTGTGGGTGTGTTTGATTTGTGTCACTGAGCTTGCTTGATGTGTGTTACATTAAATTACTAATAATCATAGATGCAGGCAAAACTGATTAGTCTATAAAAACTGGGACAGAAATTAACTATCATTACAGCGAGTGGGACGGACAAGCTCTCAGCAAATTGTTATTATTCTTCCTTGATTGTGGGCTTTCCATTTCTTCCCTATGTAATGGCAGGCCTGACATCTTCAAACAGAACGTTTAATTTTCTCCACTTCTTTCATGAGTGTTTCACTTTCGTGTTAAATAAAATTACTTTTTATTTGCTGATGTTTGCATTTCTACAACTGATATCTTATCATGGCTTCCACACAAAAATGCTAAGCAGTCCATTTTATAATGGACTGTGAAACGAAAGGAATCCATATGGATGCATGTTTTCTGTGTTAATCTGCCAAAGAAATACATCTGGCTCCTTGTTGCTGAGGCTACTTGTTGATTGAAAATTGTTGATGAGGATTTTCACAGACAGCACAGCTGTTTTGTCGTCAACTAATTAAGTTTAAAGCAACACAATGATCATTAGCCGGGTCAGCACTAAATGAGCTCCAACCTGTTTGTGTCTTGGTAACTATTGCAAAGACCTTGTGGGAAAGCTCTGTTGAGCTCTGTTGAGCCATCCATTCCCTTAGCTCTCAGCAGTCATGATTTTATGGGATTCTTCCAAAATAAAATTGATTCTATTAAGAAGAAAATCTTTGACAATCTCCCAGAGATGATTACTTCATCCTCAACAAGTGAGACAACATTGGAAATAACTGTAGGACCTGATCTGTGTTTGGACTGTTTTGATCCTGTGGAGCTTCCTGAGTTATCAGAAATATTAGCTTTATCTAAACCTTCAACTGTATGTTAGACCCATCCCACCAAATTATTTAAGGAAGTGTTCCCTCTGATTACCAGCCCATTTTAGATATGATTAATCTATCCTTAGTAAATTGTTATGTACCACAAGCTTTTAAGGTAGCTGTAATTAAACCTTTGCTTAAGAAACCTTCGCTTGATCGAGATGACTTAATAAATTACAGACCGATATCCAATCTTACCGTTCTTATCTAAAATGTCTTGAGAAAATGTTTTGCTAATCAAAATGGTGGAGCATTTACACAGCAATGACCTGTTTTTTGAAGAGTTTCAGTCAGGTTTCAGAGCTCATCATAGCACTGAAACAGCTCTGCTGAAAGTCACTAATGATATTCTTATTGCCTCAGATAATGGACTTTGGTGTCTGTACTGGTCTCTGTAGATCTCAGTGCTGCATTTGATACAGTCGATCATAATATTCTCTTAGAAAGGCTTGGAATATGCTGTAGGGGATCAGGGGAACAGCACTAGGCTGGTGTTTAATACTTATTTGTCTGACAGATCCAAGTTTGTTCATGTAGAATGATAAATCATCTTTAAACTCCAGGTGGTTAATTGTGGAGTACCACAGGGTCAGTACCTTGGGCCATTCTCTTTACTATATATATGCTTCCAATAGGTAAAATTATCAGGCAGCATAGAATAAATTTTCACTGTTGACGCTGATGACACTCAGCTTTACTTATCCATAAATCCTGATGAGCCCAACCAGTTTAGATAGACTACAAGCATGTCTTGAAGACATAAAAACTTGGATGACTTTAAATTTTCCTGCTTCTAAATTCAGAAAGACAGAAGTGTCGTCTTTGACCGGAGTTTTTAAAAAAAAAAAAAGAACTGCTTAGTCAATCACATTAACCCTGGATGGCATAAATTTGACCTCCGATAATAAAGTAAAAAACCTTGGTGTTATTTGGTGGACCAGGACATGTCATTTAAATCCCATATTAAACAGGTTTCCGAGAATTTTCCTTCTTTCATCTCCGGAACATTGCCAAAATTAGAAATATCCTGTCCAGGGTTCCGCTGAAAACTAGTCCATGCATTTGTTTACTTCATTGGCTGGACTATTGTAATTCTTTTACTATCAGGATGTTCCACAAAATGCAGTTAAAGCCTTCAGCTGATTCAAAATGCTGGCAGCAAGAGTTCTGATGAAAATTAAAAAGAGAGATCATATTTCCCCTACTCTTTAGCTTGCCCTTCATTGGCTCCCTGTTAATCCCAGAATAGAATTTAAAATTCTCCCTCCTCACAGTATAAGCCCTTAATGATTTAGCTCCATCCTACATCAGAGAGCTGATTGGTTCCATATGTTCCTAACAGAGCACTTCGTTCTCAGACTGCAGTTTATAGCGTGGTGTCCTAAAGTCTCTAGAAGTAGAATGGGAGGCAGATCCTTTAGTTTATCAGGTCCCTCATGCCTGTGGAACCAGCTCCCAGGTTTTAATCCGTGAGGCGGACACCCTGTCTACTTTTTAAGGCTAGGCTTAAAACTTTCCTTTTTGATAAGCTTATAGTTAGAGTGGCTTAGTTATACCTGAGCTATCTCTGTAGTTATGCTGCTAGAAGGCTTAGGCTGCTTGGAGGACATAATGAACCAACTTTCACCTCTTCGCTACTGTTCTCACACTACTCTTCAATTTTGTATTATTTCTGTTTATTTCAGCTTTTAACTTGTGTTCTCTCTCTCTCTCTTCCTAGGAGCTACACCTGGCCTGACTCTGTGTTCTACCTGTGACAACTGTCCTGTGAGAGGGCATCGTCCGAGCTTCTGCTGGCAACAACTGGTGCTCACCCTCTGACCGATGATCCACATGGCCCTGTCTTTCAGTGTTTAACACCTTTCTCTCTCCTAGACATAGCTACTGACGGAGCTTTTACTGTAACTTAACTCTATGTGCTCTCTTTCAGACTCTAACCATGAAAACTGGCTCAGAGAGTGTTATCTGTTCTTTCTTTCTAGGTGAAACGACTAAAATATGATGAGCTACATCCATTAACATTTAACTTTTCCTTCCCATAGAAAGGACTCCTGATCAGTGCTTCTTTGTTTCTCTTTGGTTGTCTCTGCTCTGGTTTCTCTAACCCCAGTCGGGTCCATGTGGCAGATGGCCGCTCACACTGAGCCTGGTTCTGCTGGAGGTTTCTTCCTGTTAAAAGGGAGTTTTTCCTCTCCACTGTCGCTACATGCATGCTCAGTATGAGGGATTGCTGCAAAGTCAACGCCAGTGACTGTCCACTGTCTCTACATGCTCATCCAGGAGGAGTGAATGCTGCAAGTCACTGACTGGATGCAATCTGCTGGGTTTCCTTAGATAGAAAAACTTTTTATCCAATTTGAATAAATAACAGAATCTGACTGCACTGTTCAATGATTTGGATTAATTGTAATGCATATACCTGACTTTTGTGAAGTGCCTTGAGACGACATGTGTTGTGAATTGGCGCTATATAAATAAACTGAATTGAACTGAATTGAATTGAATTGGAAAACACCCCCACCTCCTAGCATACAGATGCATCTTGTTTGTTCACAAATTTTGTTTTTTTTGCCTCTAGACTCAAAAAGCATCACTAGCTAAATGAGGTCAGTATAAATTGGGTTAGGTCCTCTTTTTAGGCATCTAACATGTGAAATATGGCGGTTCTGTCTCCTGTGTCAAAGTCATAGGATTCAGAAACTCTTGATATAATCTCCTATTAGTCATGCATGTATACACCGTACATTTCAATAATGGTCAGATGAAAATTTTTTTTCTTTCTGTAAAGATGAACTACTACTGTAATTATTCAGATGACATTAACATCACAGGACTATACAGGACTAATTACTGCACCCAGAATTATTGACACTTCTAAATAGTATAGGTTTAAAAAATGACCACTGGACGCCATGCCTTGAAGTGTCAGCCACTGACCAGACACCCCCCGGTGTGGGTTGTTTGTTGAAACATTATATTTGTGTATTTTTTGACATATACAGCATCTTTTGCTGGTGATTTAAGTTGCTCTTAAGTCTGAAATGCCTTTGCTCAAACGTTTTCTTTTATTTATTGCCAGACCTCATTCATTTAATTTTGACATTTTCTGTGCCAGAACTACTTAAAAAATACATTCCCATTATAGATATGGCTCTCGTGCCACATTTGCCTTGCATTTAGTGGCACTGGAATTAGCTCAAGTAAGTACTGTAACACCACAGCATCACCCTTTTGTATATTTGAAACTGTATATTTGATCACCACCTAAATCATCCTGCAACACATTTTTGGACATCTGAAGAAAAAAACTTAGCTGCATGGGCTTCACAATTCTGAGACATCATATATAATGTACATATGGGCCATTGTTATGTTGTCATTATAAGTCCAACCAAAAATCTTCCAATAACATTACTTAATCTCATAGTTAGCTATGCAGACACTATGCCTGCTCAAATGCATATTTACTTACCTTTACATGCAGAATGCTTAAGCTGATAGCAGACAGAACTACTTTCTGTTAAATTAAGCAATTAATTATTTTACCACTTGTGGGGCCTTCATTAAACATTTAACTTTAATTCCCAGATCATCTGACTGTACTTAAATATGGAGAAATGACACAGTAACATAATTACAAATGTGGCATACTCCTTCCTTATGCAGTAGAAAACAGCGAATTATGCACCATTTATCCCATTACACCTGCACTATATGTATAGACCCACGTAGCACACATAGTTCTACTTGATAACATACATGGCAGGAGGCATGAAGGGTGACAACATATTTAGGGATGTTTAATACTCTGGGGCCTTTTTACGGAGGATTTAAATATTGTCAAGTGACACTATTGAATACGCACAGCTTAGTCTCTGGAGGTCTTGTAAAGGCAAAGCAAAGGCACACTCTACTCAATTGTTTTTTTTTTCAGATAGCTTTACCAATTTGGATTCTGTTTTGATGTTGCCAAATCCCATTCCATATTTAAAATCCCACACTGTATCTGTAAATTAGTAGTACAGTAAGCTCCTAACAATTTTGTTTATCATACTTTTACTAATTACCATAGATATAGCTGACTTCAAAGGTTTCCTTTATAAACCTCGTTGGTCTTGACAAAATTTTAAAACAGATGCTAAGGGTAGCTGATTCATAGTGTTGCTCTGTTTTTGAACAGAGTTAGAAATTTGGCCAACAGTTTCAATATTCTTCATCTCTAATGGAGGTCTGAAGACATGCAGAAATATCAAGTTTCTTCTGCCGCGCTCTCCTAGTCCGCAAGCAGAACTAGGTTACCTCCCTTGGGATATCAGGCTGGGATAGTGGTTAGTCCACTCTCCAATATGTTTGCAGGCATGCAAGTTAATTGTGACTTCTGACAGAAAAGGCTTCTAACCATCCTGGACCATGCTAGACTGTCACACAGCTATATTTTGTGAAAATAAGTTTGATCTTTCAGGAGTAGATGCTAGGAGTTTTCTCACAGAGTAGAGTCACAGTACAACATACCCCACTGTGCCTGAACCTGCTGATAAGTGGTTGTGAAAATTGGTGAGCGTCTTATGTGAGTTTTAATAAACTGTAACCTGAAGCTTGTAATGGCAACTCATTGTGGATTCATGTTGAGGATGTAACACTGTGTTAATCCACATGGTTTTAATTACTGAAACATTAATTAAATCCTCTTCAGGAAGCTGCACATGTCTGCCAATTGGAAATGATCCTCTCTATCTTTCCACAGCTCGATGAAGTTATCCATCTATTTATTGTCACACTTCATTCTACAAAGAATATGTCCCACAATAAGACACCTATTCTTAAACAACTCTCTTAAATTACTGAGTTTTCTCATTTAACCTATGGATTAGGACACCTTCAGGATTAGGAGTGCGCTACAACAACATAAATCAGCCAGAACGTGCATCAGAAGGGTCTCACATTACACGTATTCCAAAAATAAAAACAGAAAATGGTCAGGCTCAGGACCCTTGCACCTAAAAATAAGTATACACTGCACTATGCGCCGAATAGGGTTCTCCGCTTAGAAGAAGGCAGGTTCCTTGAAGACTGAAGGAATTTCTAAGGCTTAAGGCTGGGGTTCAGATGCAAAATGTACTTGCCATACTGTCAAAGAGAAGCTTTTGCATTGTATTCACTGATATGGAGGAAGAACAAAAAGTGAATGCAGCAGCTCATATGGTTTATAATATGTTACAATAATCACAACACAACTACGGACAACCTCAGTTTTCAGAGCCTCTGTGTTATCAGCTCATAATGAATTGTGCAGGATCACATTCTCATGTTGTGCTCTGCACACAAAACTTAAGGCATCCTCTCTTGTTTTTGATAAGCTGAAGGTATGCAATCCTCCACAACAAAGCTGAATCTAATGGTGGAGGTGCAGAAACCTTGCCTATTCCTAGAAAAATTCCACAAATTCTAAAGAAACATCTAAATGTTAATATGACTGTGGCTGTAGCATTGGCAGCAACTGGGTGGCCAAGAATTTAGAAAAAAATATTAGTGTACTGAGTACTACAAGCACTGTAGGTTCATGCTTGCCCCACATTGATATAAGACTAAGAAAATTTGCCTTTAGCTAGGGACTGTCACACAGTCTTGGAGATCCATTAGACTGTAGGGCAGTCTTAAGCTGGCGTGAAAGGGGCTTATCCAGGATTAGTATTGAACTAGAAATAGAATTAGTACTGAATGCTGTTTGAAATAGTACAATTTTAAAGCAAAAATAGATACATTTATGCATTTCAGTCCTCGGCTTATAAAGTCCGAAACTACAAACCATAAACTTTAAAAAATAAATAAATAAATAAAAAACATAAAAGATTGAACCTAACTGGTCATATAGCATTGCTTCAACTCTACTTTCGGACTTTCCCAGATATAATATCTTGTCTGTTTAGTATTTGCTTCAGTGTGGATTGAAATGTAAAAACATTGGAGGTAAAAATGCAGTTTGTTGTGAAAGCAGCACATGTAGACAGAAAATAACAGTTTGTGTTATTTGCGCAGTTTTCATATCTTAAATCCCAGTCATTTAATAACTTCTCCTTTTCTGGACATAACGTTTGTGTATTTTATGATTCCAATATGTAAAGTAATAATATTTTTGGGGGGGCAAAAGGCAATGCAGAAGTCATAGACCCAGTGATCCGGCATGAGGTCAATTTTATTGACTCTACATTTGTTGGCCTGTAATAAGAACCTTAATGAATGCGGTCAACATAAGCATTTACAGTTCTGTATGCGAGCATTACTAATTCTGCAAAGGAGAACCCTTTTTTTACAACAGCCTTAAGTGCTACTAGATATCAAACACTTGACCTCTTACTTGCACTCACTGACAAGTGAAGAATACAATTGGGAGAGTGAATATGGTCAGTTGATTAATTGATGAGATTCTGTAACATTGGCACAAATAAACTAAAGGAAACCCTCCTCATTTTTGCTGGTTTATCTTTATTTCACTTCAGAAAACTGAAAAACTCTTAAAAGACAAAAGCCTAATGTAAGGTTTGAAACAATTGAAATAACATTGTTTTCCATGTTTATGCAGGTGAGATGGATGTCAGAGGACACCGATTTCTAGCATTAAAAGCTTTGATTTTTCAGGGGTATACTTGAAAATGAAGGGGTTTCAGCCAAACATGCAAATACACTCACAAACTAAAAAATATTCAGTTTGATTTTTACTTTACTTTACTTTTTTTTTTTTTGGCAAAATAGTCACTGCATGATCTAACACTAATGAATAGCTTTTATCTCCTAAATGACAGAGAAATTAGAGATTCTTTCAACTTTCTTTGAATTTGGAAGCTAGTATTTTGTATCCTCATTCTCCTGTTTAGACTCACCTAGTTCCCATGTTATTGGTCACATATCCTATGTATTTAAGTTTCCTGGTTTCTATTGTCCACTGCTGGTTCCTTACATTACACTGCTCTGGTTCCTAGTTCTGCTCTCATTAAGTGTGTTCAGTTCTGTTAAATTCTGTTTCAATGCACCATGTGTCCCTGTACTACCGTCTGCATTTTGTTCCACACAATCCATTACAAACTGACTTAAAACAGAAAAAGATTGATCTGATTTGAAGTGAGGAAGAAGGTTACCTGTATGTAAACATTTAATTCCAAATGCATTCAGGGAACACTGTGTTTTTTTGACAAGAATTACCAAGACTAAGTAATACATCTTGCGGTGAACTATTTTAACTTGAATTTAGTGTCTGATACTAGTGGGACGCGACCACTAGTGACCTAAATTCTTACTGAAAAAAACATGTCATCAGATCTTATACCCCATGACAGATGTTCTTTTCATTCACATACCTAAACCTTTTTAAGATGCATCATTTATACAGCCACATTTAGCCAAAGCTGTCCTGACAAGACAAGAGGCAGGGCAGACATATAAAATGTTCTATTTTCAGTGTGATGACAATAGTAAACTGTTTAGTTAAAGGTCAATAATAAGGCTGTGTCTAATATCCCAAACTGCAAGAAAAGTTTGTGTTTGATAAGTACAAATCTACCTGGTATTTTTTACGAGACTACTATATTTTTGTACAAATATTTTGAGTATACAGAGACAGATTTAAAGTATATATGCAAAGTGAATTACAGAACCCAAAAAATTTTCCACATCGTGACCCATTAGAGCTCACCTTACTATTACCTAATTTAAGGCTTGTGTACACTCCTAAATTATTAAGACGTTTGCATGAGAGAGAGGCTTTCTACGTAATACACAAAACTGTGGCCGGTAAATGTTTTGAGAACTATTCAGTTTCTTTACTTCAAAAAACTGGCAGTTTGAATCAAATGACAGTCTCACTAGTCTTCACAGGGAGTTATAAAAGATCCTTGAGCTTAGCCTGATTCTGCCATGGTGTATTTATTACTGCTAAAGTGCAGTCAAGGCAGTGATTTATTTACTCCCAGGATGTTCACTCAGGCAGATAGATCTACTGTACTGTTGACAAGCTCAGAGAGAACAGGATCTTTAGTTGCAGCCCATTTAAACTTTTATCAATTGACCTTAGTGACTGCTGTACTCAGAATCTTCCAACATTTACTTACGATTTTAGCATGCATCCTACAGAGCAAATACTGCAATACTCACACATCACTGACTACCTCTGGCTGCAACATCTTGTGAAGGAAGAATTTCAAGTGGATTAATATATATGTAAATAATTACAAAGAAAAATGTATTTTGTATTACACATTACGAAGTAACTAATTATAAATTTAGCATTTTAGCAGCATATTAACCTTTAGTTGATATTACTGAATTAATTATCAATTATTCCACATTACCTATTAAGCGAGTATATGCTTTTGAATCGTACATTGCATGACAGTTCTTATATGCTTTTAATTGTTCTGGAATTCTGGAATTAAACTATGACTTTTCTAGCACAATAGGAATCTATGATTGTCCAAATGGACCTGATTAATCCAATTATAAGTTCATACATTTCCCCCTCATCTCCCCAAACTGTTCTGTAAACAAAAGGCTCATTATGGTTACATTTTGTTCATAATTACCTAAATGGAACACCACAAAAAAAAGTTAAATTTAGGCTTTGCAGAAAATGTCCAGTGGCCTTTAGTTCCTTGGTCATCACTCTTGCTATTTCAAGTCCCCGTTCTGATTTTGCTCTTTCACTATGTTGTGCCTTCGTAGTTTGGGTTGTTTCATAAATGACATTTTCAGGGACGAAATTGAGCCATCTGACGTGGGACATTTCATACCAACCATGTGTCAGTTCAGAAATGACAACTGACTGTTTAAAGCAATTTTCTATCATCTAATCATTGTCTGCTGTAATTAAATGTGGTTATATGACTCTACCAACGGGCGGTCACTCAGAGCTGTTTCAGTTTGATAAGGTGTCATAATGTGTCATATTTCAAAAGTGTCAATTGACCCACAAGTAATTCATTCTGCGTGATTTAAGATTTTTAGAGAATAATACATAATGAAACTAAATCATATTGTAAAATGTACTATTTTTAGGTCAGCTTACACTTTAATTCTGAAACGACGCTATCATTGTAAAAGGAAAATATAAATAACGGAATGGTTTAAAGTCCAGTGAATTGCGAATTTGTGAGTATATCGTTACGGGCTGAGGTTAAAAGGGTGATTGGGAGTGGAGGGGGTTTTTGTTCGGAGATTTGCATTAATTAGTAATTATCAGCCTACACAGATTCCCTGTTGTGATGGTGCTTTTCTCATAACCCTCTGCTATGAGGAAAAGATTCATCATTCTGAAAAAGATATACCTTTTATATGTAGTAAGCTGAAATTGCTAGAGTCGAGCACACTGTCGGGAAATAGGGCTCCATCACAATTATCGGGCAAGGTCTCAATCTACCCATATGATGGACGTTGATCAGTGCAAGATTGTTTTTTCTCAAACGTAATTAAGATTGCACACCAGAGGAAAGGTTGCAGGCTTTTATGTTTTTATGTTTTCTTGTGCCTTATGAGCAAAGTACACACAAAACATTGTATGTGCCCTTTTCCAAGCAAGCAATCAGGTATTTTAATAATGAACCTACCATGGAAATGTACTCAGCCCATCATAACTTTATGACATTTCTACTGTGGGTGACACTAAAAGGATATGCCGGAAAACTCTTAGTTATGTGAAAACTATACATCAGCATCAGCGTTGAGAGATAGCAATGGAGAAAATAATACATTAATATGTATGTACTGTACTACGTAAGAGGTGGTTTAATTTAAACAGCGATGCCGCAGGAGAGGTACGGCGGGAAAAGGATAACCTTTAAAACATGCCAATGGGCTACTCTATTATTGGAGTACATTATTAATTAATTGATATACTACATACCTCTAGCTTACTGGTTGAATAGATAAATAACTATATCTGTTAGAAATACCTGCAGATGGTGCAGTGCAATAGAAGTTTGTATTTGGAGACTGAGCAGACATTCTGCCCCATAATGATTGGGTCCGGGGGGATGTAGCTTTATAGGTTTTAGCGGAGCAGAATTTCATTGTTTGAGGGTGATTAGTGCACTGGAAAAGCTAATGTGGTGGACAGCATTGTGAAAAAGTTGTAGGGCTGCCCATTACACGCATCGCACTGGCTACTATTGAGTGCATAGAAATGGCCTTTTAGAAGCCTGATATTTCCATTTAAATTATCTTTTTTTATCTCATGTAATATTCAAATTTTGTGAGATGCTAAATTTTGGATTTTTGTTATCAGTAAGCAATAGTCTTCAAAAGTACAAGAAATAAAGGCTTAATATATGTCACTGTATGTGTAATGAATCTGTATAAAACATTAGTTTCACTTTTGGAAATACCAAAAACAACAAAACACAAAATGCCAAAAAAATTTAGTTTTTCATGATATTCCAGTTTTTTTAGCTGTAGTTTTCATAGCTTTTGGAGGGGCCCAGCCAAAATCCCGACTGGAATCTGAAAGAGACACAACAACAATGAAAACCAGAGAGGATGGACCAATCAACAGATGAGGTTAATCAGGGAGAGAATTAGGAGCAGCTGGTGGAAGGGAGACTAAAGAATACTGAGGGAGAATGACTAAATTGACACAAATGAGCAGAGAGTGCAGGGAGGAAACAGAAAAACATCTAAATGAACTGAAGCTAGTTAACAATGAAACTAACTCAAGAACATTAACACTGGGGAACCAGATCTAACCAGGGAAGTAACAGAATGAATCTAACAAGCCTAAATGAACTAAAATAAAGTAAGTGAATAACATGGCAGTGCAAACAGAACTCAAACCCAAAACCTAACACAGGCAGATTCTGACAAGATGTTTAATTCCTGTAATTGCTAAAAACGATTTTTCCAGGGATTATTGAGAAGGGTATGAAAAAACCTGACTTGCCATTTTTTTAAATAAATGTAAATAAAAATACATATTTTCAAGATTGATCCTGCCTTATGTAGGATTTTTTTTTAGAAAATACCTCATTCATCTTCGTTGAATGAAAATTAATTTTATTCTAATTCTGTCAGAGGTATCAATAATTTGGGGGTTAAATGTACTGATCTCAGTATTTTTATGTGCATTCGCTTTTATTATAAGCATATCCAGCAATGTCTTTTTACTGCATATACCTGATTTTTGATCATGCAGAGGGGAGAATCACATGCTCAGGAAACATCAATGTGTCAAGCAAGGAGCGTTGTTCCCTTATATGGTTTCACATTCAATGATTACTGGGAGGTAGAAAGGAAATGTCCTTAGAACCATGCAAACGCACATTTTCAACCATACATATTTGTTTGGGGATAAACTATTGTCTTTTTTTAATGTACACAATAATTCAGTGGGAAATCCATTCAAGTCTTTGTATGTGAAGCCCCTGCTCACCAATCATTCATTAATGTACAGTAACTAAAAATAAATAATATTGCAGTTTATTCAACCCATGCTTCTACATTTTAAAAATATAAACAGTCAAATAGTCAATGTTAATGCTAACGAACAATGAAAGATTGCATATTAAAGGGTGTTACTGCTGTTACAAGACATCTAGGATTGTAATTTTTTGTTTGATCTAACTAAAGGTCTGGGGAGTTCATGGCTTCTGCATCTTTAACTTTCTTTGGTCTCCCTCCTGCCCAGGCGCGTAGTTAGACCTGG
This sequence comes from Crenichthys baileyi, assembly GCA_036173005.1. Lineage (NCBI taxonomy): Eukaryota > Metazoa > Chordata > Actinopteri > Cyprinodontiformes > Goodeidae > Crenichthys > Crenichthys baileyi. The sequence goes on from JAHHUM010000023.1 coordinate 37,549, forward strand.
GCTTCCGGAGCAGAAGCCCCGAATGTGTCTGTGAAAGAAAACAGTAGCAACCTTCTCTGTGAGCTTCTAGCCGGATTTGCATCATAATGTGAAAATATCTGGTCCTTTATTTCAGTCAAAATAAAAGCGTTTAATCCTAATGTAGCTGAACACATTAAAAGGTCCTTCAGATCAACACATTGATCTCATGGCTGCAGGCAGTCTTATAGTCTAGTTCTACATGTAGACAGAAAAAGGTGTTGCTCAATAAACGAAAATATCTCCTGGTGCCATTAAGACGTAGTAGAAAGTGTAAAAGTAAGCCTCCCTCTTCTCTTTCATATCTTCTGTGCTGATTCTATACATACAGCTCTGGGTTTAAAGATGCAGCATAATTAAGAAATAAATCATAGCAATTAATCACAGGTGGACCATTGATTAGTTAACTATTTTATTTTTCTGAATTACACATGAAATATTATATAAACAAAACTAATTAAACAAGGATACAGTTTTACTGAAGGTGAGACATACATACCATATGTATACAGTTATTAATAACTGTAATATTAGTACTGATAAGGTCCAAGATGAGGCTCTATGCTGTATATTAAACACTACAACTTAACACCCTTTCCTCTCAAAGTATTTATTAGTAAGAACTGCACTAATGTCTTACATGCTCAGTGCAGAACAAAAGACTGTGTTGAAAAATTTATTATTTTTGGCAGGCCAAATTTCTTAAGAAGTGGAATGAAGGGCTAAAAAGATGGCGGTAAAAGAGAACAGGTTCATAAAGAAGGAACAATTTTAATAAAATGTTTCGAAAGCCCTTGGCATAATAAAATAAATGTTTGACTAAGATTTAGGAAAAATTAACTTTATATCACTTTCCTATTTTGAAATATAAGAATAAAGACAATGGAGCCTCAGGAGTGGAACACTTTGATGAGAATGTAACATTTAAAAAAGGTAATTTATGTAGATGACAAAAGAAGCACATTTATCTGGCCCAAAGTAAACATCTCAGAGTTTAAGAAAAACGTTTTGTCAGCAAAAATTCAGATTAAGTTCTTTTCTAAATACCTCAACATGTGTCATTATTTGCTTCAGCAAAATGTTTTTTTATCAGGCCTAAACTCTGTTTCTCCTTGTCCTTCGTTCAGCTTCTAACAAAAATAAAAAGTAAAATTATTGCAAACCTTTTTTGTTTGATTCACAATAATTTACATTCAGAATAAAACCAGCCGAGACAGAGAACTGGTACAATATGTCCTATATTATTTTAATTTTATTTTAAATTACCTATAAATTGTCTTATTGAAATCTAAATATTTTGGATTTGGGCTAAAGCCCCCAATGTTTTGAGACCCTAAAAACGCCCCTGCTCCTGCCCCATTAAGTTGCTTGAGAACCTTTTTGATAACACTTCGCTGGTTGTCCCGGTAAACAAACATTTCCCATGTTGTGTGGCAGCAGGTTTATTTTGTCTCTTTAATCTCCAGGCATTTAGCTTTGTACAACAAAAACAGAAACTGTTTCACCTGAACCTTTCTCTCTGCAGGCGTTACTGGAATCATCCTCATTTATAAGAATTATCATAAAACAGGTTATTTTGAAAGACATAGATAAACATGACCATTTAATACCAGTGTAGATATACAGAGATACATTTCTACAGAAGGAAGGGATAGGACTAATTTGACCAGACTCAGACCAACGATGGAGTTGGTCTGAGTCGGCAATAAGCTTGTATATAAAATCTGGCAGCTCCTGAGGGAAGTGAGGTGTTTGTCTTATAACTGGAGAAGATGGACTGCCTACACACTCTCTTCTTTATTGGGGTGCTTTAGAGATACAGGCTAATTTCATTGTAAGAGCAGAAGTGACCATAATCTTAACCGCAGGCTTGATTTGAGTGCTCATAATAGTAGTGACCGACACTCTATATCCTGTAAATCTAACTCTGTAGTCTCTGCATGTAAGAGAATGATGGAAGGAGGAGATCACATTATCATTAGAGAGCTTAAGGGCTTATTTATCCTGCATCTCTTTGCTTTCCTGCCTGCATGTATCAGGTTGCAAATTCTTGTGCCTCTGCCAGGATTCATGTGCGCTACACCTCAGCGGTATCATAATCCCACCGTACATGATTACCAGTCGACACTCAAATCAACAGTCATGACAGAGCATCAGAGGTGGACTCTTCCTCAGCAACACTTATAATGAACCAACTCATCACTCAGTGTCAGAGATCCTGGCTGATGATTGTTTGTGTTTATGCATGTAAGTGTGCACATATTCTGTGTGTTCCCAGGTGAGCATATGCTGTCATCCATGATGAATTAACTCATTTTAATCAATTTGATTTGCAGCAGTATGGAGCAGAACACTCAGAGTAGCAGGTTTCTAATGTGCATGTGTCAGAGTGTTTGTGTCTCTCCAATAACACCAATTAATCTAAATCAGTCCAAGAGGGGGCACTATATTTTCTAAACCAATTTACCACATGTGTCATTGTGTTTCACACCGGTTTAAGGCTCAGGCTACACTGCTCTTGATAATTGTGTAAACTGATTTTTTTTTCTCATTTAAACAAAAAAACTACGCTGTCTGTAGGATTTCAAGAAAAAGCACTGTGAGACCCATGATGGAGCAACAATGTTGATATGACCCACAATAAAATTCAACCGAAGAAGGTCCTAAGCATGGCTAAAGCAGTGCTAGGCTAGAGATTTTCCCAAAACAATTGTAGTTTTATTTGACACTTTTACTTTCACATTTACTTTCAGTCAACTTCTTCATCTTACATTTGATGTTTGAAAACAGGACGAACCAAAACAGATGTGGGAAGAAAACATGAAAACAACTTTAATGTTGTTGTTTCCAGCACAGAAAGCACAGAAAGCATGTCCAGAATTGGCTTCCATGTCAAATTGTTTTATAATTGCTTGATATTAGAAATTTAAATAACCTCCAATTTAAAGACATTTTTAAAACTCAATAGCAAGCAGTCTTTTGTACCTCGATGACCATTTGAATGGAACTGTGAGGGGAATCATGCGGTCTTAGTACTTTTCAAATGGGCTTTTCCCTTTTTCTTTCCTCACCACCCTACAACAATGCTATCACCATGGATATTACATCTGCACTAGGATGTTTCCTCAAAATTTGTGGAGTGCCTCTATAAAGTTCGCTAAAACTCCTTAAGAAGTAAAAGCTATTATGACTTGAAGCATGTGTGTGCATGACTGCATTTAGAAGGAATTAAGCACACAGAATTGAAAATATGCATTTTCCACAAAACAGGCCAATCACTCTGCGGTTCTGAAGCCTCTTTTTTTTATTAGTCGAAGGTATACATACTTCTATGTGCATCTTATCATGGCATGAATATGCAGCTCTGAAATGAGATCCTTTTTGTTGAAGGTTGCACTGACATCCGGAGGCTGCAGCATTTGCATGAGACCAGGCTCCTACTGAGAACCAAGATAAGCTGCCAAAACAACAATGACAAAAATAAAGAGGATCAGTAATAACCACTACAATTTCACTACAGAAATTTTGTTCATGATAAACAATTCAGCTCCTGGCCAATATTTATTGCCTTATTTCAGTGTGAAGGACATTTTAAGGTGTTTATTTAGATTGTAAGCTAACCAGAATACATAATCACCAAAATTCATCTTGACCATTTTGCACCATTTTAATGGATAGCTGTAATAACATGTTTCTAGTTGAACAAGGAACTTGTTACTGTAAAAAAAAAAAGATTGGTCAGAATGTTATAATAAATCTTTCAAAAGTTGACTCTGCTATTCTTAATATAAATAGGTTTATTCAACATGAACTGCTATGGAAGTACATAAATAGGATGAAAACATCTCTCCAACGTAAATTTTAAAGCTGGTAACAAAATCTTAAATTTTTCTTTCAGAAAATGTCTTCATGAGCTGCTATGTATGAGCCCAATATGTTTATGCAAGTGTAAAACCAGAACTTGGCAGCACTTGTTCCTTATGAATGCACAGCTCACCTTCACACCATCACAGGTTATTTTCAGAAGTGCTAATTAGGAAGAGGGAGCCTAGCACGAATGCACATGTAAATTAGTCGTGAATGATCTCGTAGGGAAACAGGAGTAGTGAAAACGTGATATAGGAGTCAACAAGTTGAGCTCAGACTCAAATAGAGTTGCAACAACTGCAGTGGAGCCTAAAACAATGAAAGGGTGATTTAACTTAATATAAAATAAAAGAGCCATGTCGCATGAGGCAGGTGTGATTATGAAAGGTCTTTAAGATTTTCAATCTGAGGTGTACCAGGTGTGATCCATGCCTGAGGTGTAAACAACTGTTATCACTTCAACATGTTAGAATTTGCTTTAATTTAAATCCATTTCAGCCTTAATTTAATTACAGAACACTCATATGCAACCCAACATTTTTTCATCTATAAGAACATTTTAAAGTCTTGAACATTTTTTATGTTATATGTTCTTTACAGCTTATTTTTAACTGTCAATGGGTGAATGTCACAGCATCAAGGCTCTAGATTTCAATCTACAAATACAAAATGGAAGTATGCACCATCTGTGTCTGCAGTAATGACTTTCCTAAAATGAATAAAACTTTCATATAGGAATGTAGCCTCTGTATGAGAAGAGAGAAAGTTGTACTAATGTAAAATCTTAATATGTTTCTTTGTAGGATAACGTGGATCTCGGAGAGCTGATGTTCTCGCTCTGCTATCTCCCCACGGCTGGCAGACTCACCATCACCATAATCAAAGCCAGAAATCTAAAAGCCATGGACATCACTGGAGCCTCAGGTGGGAGCTGATCAACGGTTCAGTGAGGTGTTGTACAAAAACTGATTAGTAAAGTTGCATAAATTTCTGATCATTTTTATAGCTTGAACATTCTGACATACTATAAATACCCAAGACTAATACATACAAGGATTTGGTTTTCATGTCTTTTGACCTTTTCCACATTTTGTCACATTACACGTCCCGATGGGATTTTATGTAAAATACTAACAAAATATTGCATTATGCTGAAGTGGAAGACAAACCATACATGTTTTTTGACATATTCAAAAACTGAATATCTAAAAAAACAAAAAAAAAAAATCTATATTAAGGCCCCCTGAGTCAATACGTAGTAGAACTATCTTTTGGAATTACATGCACAACATCTACATCTCTGTCCCTATTTTTTTTTCTTTTTTCAAAATAGCTCAAGCTATGTCAGACTAGATGGATGATGTCTGTTAACAATTTTCAAGTCTTGCCACGGATTGTCAGTTAGATCTAACTCTGGACTTTAATTAGGTTATTTTAACACATGAATACGCTTTGATTTACAATACTTCATAGTCGCACTGTCTGTATATTCAGGGTCATCCTGCTTGAAGGTGAACTTTCCCCAGTAAAGTGTCTTGTGCCTTTTTTCATATGTTTTCTTTCAGTATTTCCTGCATTTAGCTCCATCCATCTTCCCATCCACACTTACAATGCTTAAAAAAGCATGTACATAATCCTGCTTCCACCACCACATTCCACTGAGGGGATGGTGTGTTCCAGGGAATGAGCTTTTGCTCTTTTTCAGCTTCTTTAGAGTTACCATTGGCGTTTTGGCTGCTTCTTTGATTAAAGCTCTCCTTTCTACTAAGTTTGGGCGGACGCCCATGTCTTGGTATGTTTGCAATTGTGAAACACTTTTTCCATTTTTTGGATGCTTGAACATTGCTCTAAGATGTTCAGAGTTTGGCATATTGTTTAATAACTTAGCCCTGTTTTCTTGCTCTTCATGACGCTGTTTGTACACTAGTGTTCTCTAACAAGTTCCTGAGACCTTGACAGCACTGCTGAATTTAAACTTAGAATAAATTACTTAGGTGGACACCATTAAATAATTAGGTAGCTTCTGAAGGCAGTTTGCATTGTTTGCAGTAGATTTTATTTAAGGATATTAGAGTAAAGCAGGCTGAAAACATATGTAACCCACACTTTATATGTTTCTGCTGGCAGAGCATTTTGAAAACCATACATCATTTTAATTTACAGTATATACCGCAGTTGGTAGCACTGTTGCCTTGCAATAAGAAGGTCCTGGGTTCGATTCCCATCCGGGGGTTTGCATGTTCTCCCCGTGCATTAGTAGGTTCTCACCGGGTACTCCGGCTTCCTCCCACAGTCCAAAGACATACCTGTTAGGTTAATTGGTCTCTCTAAATTGCCCTTAGGTATATGAATAAGTGTGTGCATGGTTGATTGTGTGTTGCCCTGCGATGGACTGGCGACCTGTCCAGGGTTTACCCCGCCTCTGACTGACTGACCTTTCCTTTACAGTGCTGCACCTCTTTGTGTTGATTGATCACACTGAAAATTTAGGCTTTAATGTGACAAAACCTGAAATGGTTCAGAATACTTTGCAGGGCACTATTCATAGTGTTGATTATATTACTTTGTCTACTGTTAATATACATTTGTCTATCAGTCTTCTTTGAGCATCAAAGAAACGGATGCTTGCATTGTAAAATACCTTCAAATACACATTGATATATATAATCTCTTTCCAGATCCTTATGTGAAAGTGTCCTTGATGTGTGAAGGAAGGAGGCTAAAGAAAAGAAAGACTTCAACCAAGCGTAACACACTGAACCCGGTGTACAATGAAGCAATTGTGTTTGATGTTCCTCCTGAGAATATCGACCAAATCAGCCTGCTCATTGCAGTCATGGATTATGATCGGTTTGTACATTTAGAGCTCCCTTTCAGGCACATTCACTACAACAATGAAAAAAAAAACAACCTTGAAGCTCACTGTGTTATTCATTGCTATCCCACAGGGTTGGACACAATGAAGTGATTGGAGTGTGCAGGGTTGGTAACGAAGCTGAAAGCCTGGGGCGAGACCACTGGAATGAGATGCTAACGTATCCTAGAAAACCCATCGCACACTGGCATCCTCTCATAGAGGTATGGTCTTCTCAGGCTTTTGGAACAAAACATATCTTAGATGCTTTAAAATGATTTTAATGTACTAAAATTATCATGAAGTTAAGATTCCTACAGTATTGCCATATCATTGTATCATGCCAATAATAAAATGGCAGAATTGTTTTACGACACTAACATTCTAATCAGTACTAAACAAAAAAGGCTAGCTGGTATTTTGTCATGATAAACAAAAAAATTAAACCCCCTATCTGTACAATGTCATCAAGGAGTTGTGGAGCAGCCCCTGATAGCAGTTAGAATTACATTCACAGTTGGTTTGCTTAGCAGCATCAGCTTTGTCTAATGTTATTTGCCAATAATACAAATGAAACAGCTTATAGTTGATGTTAACAGTGTGTAGCATGTGTTAGCATTGTCTGGATATACAACAATAACAAAAGGAGTTATGAAAGCTGAGGTGTTTTTAACATCCTGTCGATGTGAGACGATACTTGGCAATGCTTTGTTGGCTGAAGTGATCATAAATAGGTTGAAAAGATATTTCATTGATATGTTTGAAAATATAATAATAATATTATATAATAAATATTTTTAGGATTTCAATCAACATGGTGAATAACTTTACCTGTCCTGCAACACAAATGTACTGATGTGCATGCTGTTTTCACTGACACAAATAGCAAATCAGCATATTAAAAGGCAGCAGCTTAATGCATTTACCATCTAAACACGAAGATGATTTTCTCAAAATCAAACTGATTACCAAAATGGAAAAAATGGGATTTAAGAGACTTTAATTTTGCTGTTGTTAATGGTGCCAGATGGGCTGGTCTGACCTTTTTAGAAGGTATTGATGTACTGAGATTTTCATGCACAACGTTTTCTTGTTTTCTAAGAACAGTCAGCAAAACCATCCAGTGAGCAGCAGTTGTGTTGACAAGTGTCAGGTCAAAGGAGGATGGGTAGACTGGTTTTCCTTTAAGTGATTTAAAGGCAACATTAGCTCAAACCATCATAGTTTGCAACCAAGTGTTGTAATTATAGATTATTGATTGATTGCATATTTATCAAGAATTATAATTAAAATCATAATCTGATAAAATTAACTCCTTAACCAAAATCCTCGTTTATGAATTGAAACCAGAGCTGTCCTCTGGTGTTGTAATTATGGCTCAAGGCCTCTGATAATTACAATTATTAAATGTCACTGTTTAATCAATCGTTTCTGCCGAAACATGGGGAACTTTGCCTTATTTTGACTGACAAATCACACTTGCACAAAATAAACACAAAACGCCTTCTCTTTATCTACATGAAAATGTATTAAATCAATCAGCCTGATACAATCAACTCTCCGATTCAATAATCTTCACCTACTCAAACATGCAAAGTTCTACACAAAAGGGTAAAATATCTAACTAACAAAATAAAGCAAAACAGCAGTGTGTGTGTATTGAATCAAACAGCAGTTATGGCAAAAGTGGTAATATGACAAAGGAATGTGGTGTTGAACGGAGTTTGGGAGCAGCCCGCCAGAAAGCGTAGCCCAGCGGGACACGGGCTGTCATAAAACCCCCAAAGCAAAGTTGTAAAACTCAGCTTAGACAAAGAGTCATAAACCTTTTGGCGGCAAATTAGCAAGCAGTGAAGTTGGAACAAAGAAAATGGTGAATTTCACCGTGAGGTTACTGTCATAGTCCAGTATTACCGGCACTCCGGTGTTCGCACGGTAAAGACACAAACTTGTGAGACACGGCGGCCTCAGCAATCAATACAGCACATCAGAGTTCAATACAATGTTGCATGCAAATACAATTTCATAACATCAGACTATAAGTGGCAATTCTGATCGCACTAAAAATCCTATCTCTCTCTACCCTGCCCAGACTACTCCTAATAAAGAAATCAAAGAAAATAATAAAGGATGGGTATTACTTTGTGGAGCAATCCTTCAGGGCTGCGAGCGTGAGGGGGAGAGGAGGAGGGGGAAAGTTGGAAGTTAACGTGCGTCCACGGTTAACTTCGGGAAGAGTGGTCAATCTTCGTCCTTTGGCCTCCTTGGCGAAAGGGAAAAATATTATCTGACCGTCAGCAGTCGACTAGAACAATAAACAAGGTGGCGATCCGTCTCCTTGAAACTCCGTGGTTTATTGGTTACGTGTTAAACTAACACCTTCGATTGGTAAAGTTGAAATTTCTGGCCTTCTTATTCCAGAAATTTCTGTCATGAACGTTCTTTTCGTTGGCCAATGAAGGAGTATAAATGAAGGCTCCACGTGGGACCTCTTCTTCTTCCGAGGATGCTTCAGTTGCGTGGTAACCGTGTCGAGGTCTCCAGCTGAAGGCAAGGTTTAAAGCGTCCGCCTTCCATATATAACCTCGTGTGACGTCAGACCTCTTGTGACGTCAGACTTGGGACGTCGCTGTCCTACCAGCCGCAGTGCCCACTGGGATTTGTAGTGGCGGACAATACTGGATACAAAATGGCCGATGATGTCGGAAGGCCTGGTGGTGTCCAGCAATGTGTAAATGGTCCAATATTCAGCAAACAAGTGGTCCAACACAAGGTATGAGGAATATCATATCTGCATACTAAAGACATGTCTTACCTTGAAGCAGATGGGCTACAGTAGCAGAAGACCACACTGGACCCCACTCCAGTCAGTTAAGATCAGGAAACTGAAGCAAAAATTCACACAACCCATGTCTCAGTCTTAAATTCTGTTATCATATTCAAATGGTACAGTCACAATTTGGTGTAAATAACTTGAAAGCATGGATCCATCCTACCTTACAGTATACATCAACAGTTTTAGGCTGGTTGTGTAATAGTGTGGGGAATATTTTCTTGGCACACTTTTGGCCCCTTAGCACCAAGTGAGCATAGTTCAAAACCCACACATGTGTATTGCTCATTATCAAAACGTACCAAACTTCTGGTGACAACTTCCAGCAGGGTAATGCAACAGGTCAGAAAGCTCAAATCGACTCAAAATGGTTTCACTGTACTCTAGGGCCCTCCACAGTTACCAGATCTCGATCCAATTGCACGTTTGGGATGTGGTGGGACCAGAGATTCTTATCATGGATACACAGCCAACAGATCTGGATCACATGAGAGGCTATCCTCTCAGTATAGAAAGTAATCTCTGAGGAATGTTCCCAGCCTTTCTGAATCTATGCCTCAAAGGATTCAGTTTTTTAGGCAAAAAAGGGCTAACTCCGTTTTAACAATGTGTTCCTAATAAAGAGGAAATTAGTGTGTATTGTATGGATATTTTTTACACTGTTGTTTTTGGATAAATTTATTTTCAACCTCAAGTCATCCAATTTCGCTAGTATTTCCAACAGTGTTTCATAAATATGCATTGGTAAAGTTTAAGCTTAAGAAAACTTTGTTTATTTGATTTTGTCTAAATAGTTTTTTACCTGAACAATATTTCTGTATTGTTCATTTTTCTTTTTTTATCAACTACATGTTGCTTGACATCACAAAATCCTCAGTGAGTAATTAAAACTTCACGGTGTCAGACCCATCTGTGCATCAGGTAGATATTCTCCCTCACACATTCCCACTGTGGACAGCACTTAATTGTTAAACCTGTTTGTTTTTTTTTCAGTTGTGACTTTAGCTTTAAAGAATATTTTTGTATAATCTCACAACCTTTTTTAGCTTGGCCAATGGTCATCAGATCTCATTGGATTAAGGTCAGGTAGCCTGTAACTTATGATTGATGCATGGTTAATTACATTATGGTGATATAAATACATAAAAGAAAGTGCCCTTTGAATCCCAGCTTACAGTAATAATCTACTCTTACTTAAGGTTATAATCATTGGACATGATTAACAACAGATGGCAAGTTTTATGACAAAAATGACTTTTTTGTTGATGAATTCAATTTTTATTGCAAATCAGACATTTTAAGTCATTACAGGTATTGATTACAAGGGACATTCATCCTGTTAGTGCCATAAAGTGACAATTTCTTTGCCATGACTGAAATATTCATGTAACCTATAACAAAGGCACATCTTTACAGAAGTCACTTCGATGGATCATTTTCAAATTAAGACATCTGTTATCCCATGCTTATTTGTTTTCCATTCTGAAGTACTGTTAAAAAACAAATAGAGCAAAAACAATTACGTAACAAACATACTGCATAACCCTCATGTATACTTGACTTGTTTTGCTGTGATTGCCACAACTGAGGCTCTGTTTTCAGAGACAGAGAGAGCGAGGTGGCTACATTCACAGAGCTGTTTCTATTTCTGACTTCCCAGCCCACACTCATTAAAAAAACAGGGCATGCTAAAACAGATGCTGGACTGATTCATGTAAATTCATGTAGAGTTGTCAGAGCCTAATATATTGGCATTCAGCTGAAGGGGTCAGAATCTAAAACCCTCCAAAATAGATTGCTGTCCCAGTGAATGGGACATCATATTTGAAATTTCTTCTCACTAAAGAATGAAAAGCCTAAGCTCAAATTCATTCACTGTTCCCTGATATGTTTGACTTGCTGTGTTCACTGTAATGCAATGTGCCTTATGATAAAGTTTGGGCTATTTGGCCTTGTCTTCAAAAAGTCTGTTGATGTAATTCCTCTCCTGACATCATTAGTTTTTTTTATACCAGATTGGGTGTTGCTAATTATGAGAAAGGTAAGGAACTCCTGGAATCTTATTCTGCCCCTCATAAACATTCAGATTTTATTTGCAACAATCATAATTTTTTTTCTCTGAAACAAGGCCAAATTTAATGAGCATAATCTGTTCCATCATTCCACCATCTAGATGACTGACATGTCTTAAGTCTCCTACAAAATAATGCTAAGGCCTAGCAGTTGTGTCTTATAAAAATGCAGGCCCCAAAAGCTTCAACCAGTTGGAACATTTATAATTACTGAGTGCACCTAAAATATTTAAAACATTTACTTAAAAAGCATTTTAGCATTACTATTTGAAAACCTGTTTGCAAAAATTAAAGTTTTGAAGTTACAGCACTAAAACTCTTAATGCTGTATCACCAAAGACTGACAGAGTCATTTTTCCTTGGTAATTCAAGGCTTGTTTTCAGTGAAAGGGTAAGGTGTTCAGAAGCAATTCCCATTAACCAGCAGCCAATGTAGCAACAACACATGCAGCAATAAAACCATAACTGAACAGTATGATTTAGACTCTGACCACACACAAGTATTTCACAAAAGCTTTTTTATGCATGTGCCTTTCATCCACATGCAGTGTTTTTGGCAATACATTTTACAAAGTGAAGATTTACAAAGCTCAGGCATAAATTCACAAAGTTTTTTGCACATGCTAAATGTGTGAAAAACCAGTGTCCATGTGTCCGTCTAATACCTAAACTATACGCAAAAAAAGAACAGCTTCTAATACAAATCTATGCAGTAAAGAGTGTCTCTTTGGGCTTACACAGTTTGCCAACAAATGAGGTGTAGAGCATGCTTTTAGGCAGGGGTGAAAGTAGTTTTAAATTCTTGCCGGCATTTGGGGCGGAGCTAGAAGGGGGGCTGGCGAGGCACTGGGGGCATACATATAAGTACTGTACATATTATTGGACACTAAATAAAATAATCTTTAATTGTCAATACACTTTAACTGAATCAGTAAGAGGAATTAATCATGTCATAGTCTTTACAACCTGCGGAGGTGCATTAAAAACATCCACAACACAAAGCTGTTTAGAAATACCCAACCAAATCTTTTTCCTCCCTAGTCAAGAGCTGCTCTTAAATTTTCAAGGAGTCTGAATCTTAATCTTTGTGGGAAAATATTTTCTATCTCTTTCTGTTTTTGACTGAACCATAGAAAACTGTAATCTGACAAACAAATAGGTATAAATTGCTTGTATTGGGTGCCCTTAGTTGGTGAGTGTTGATCTTTATCTGTTTGTCTTTAGTGCCTTATGTACTGTAAATTAAATAAATGCATGCAGTATGAACACAAAATAAAGCAGTGTCTGCAAAAAGAGCAGAAAATTGTGGAAATTTCAATTTTTGGTGCCTTTGTGTATACTTGAGAAATGGAAATTTCTCATGAAATGGTGTAGAGCAGGACCCATATGCAGGAAGGGGGCAGGAGGCAGGTAGGTCAACATAAACAGTTTTATTAAAAAAAGGAAATTCAACAACTTACAAAAACTAAAGTCCACCGGCGAATTAAAAAAGTAATACATGACAAGTGCAGCACTGGAAAACGGGCTGGTGGGATGAACAGAATTATCTGACCAAGAGCTGACTAAGGCTATGTTCACACTGTAGTGAAAAACGGCCCAAATCGGACTTTTTTACCTATATACGACCCATATTTGACTTTTTCATGGCAGTCAGAACGGTATAATTCCAATCTCTTTGCCTCCAAAAAAATCTGATTTGTGCCATTTCATGTGTTGCACTAACTCGGATACACATTCAGTAGTGTTCAAAGCTTCCACAGTCAGAACGGTCATGTTGCATTTCATCCAACTTTTTACATCATTTTCCTGGCTCTGACTACACATCCACATCTACAGTACTGCACGTGCAGGTTGCTTTGGGGTCGTGAACCATTCAGACTGAAGTCTGATGGCAGTCGCATTTAATTAGCAGTTTGAACGATTTCAGCAAAACTTCGGATTAGAGCATCAAGACCTGCAGTGTGAACGTGGCCAGAGAGATGTTTAAACTGGAGAGCTGATTGCTGTACAAGGAGCAGGTAGTTAGAAACTGGGTGCAGCTGGGAAGGAACGCAAGTACCTGAAGAAGAACAGAGGAAATGGGAGAAATGACAGAAAACAAATACCAAAATAAAGCAAACCCAAAGATGATGGAATAACCATTGCAAAAATGTTGCAGGTTTTTTTTTTTTTTTCCTGTTACTGTCTACCTTTAGTCCATTACAATTAAGCTTTGATCATATGCTTCAAAGGTTACAGAGAGAAAAGTGTAAACAATGTCTAAAATTAGTTAATTTGTTATGTTCAGAGTATTTTGTATTTATGCATGTTACTAATGTCAACTAGAAAGTTCCAAGGTAAAGCATCTTTACCAATTTCTGCATTTATTTTTAGGGTTTCTTCTACAGCATTACAATCCAAAGGTTTTGCCTCATGGGCCATAATTGCCAAGTTTAAAGAAATTTCAGTCAGTCATTTTCTATACCGCTTCTTCCATAGTGGGTCGCAGGGAAGCTGTTGCCTATCTCCAGCAGTCTATGGGCGGGAGGCAGGGTACACCCTGGACAGGTCACCACTCCATCGCAGGGCAACACACAAACAACCATGCACAGACTCATTCACACACCTAAGGGCAATTTAGAGAGACCAATTAACCTAACAGGCATGTCTTTGGACTGTGGGAGGAAGCCGGAGTAACCGGTGAGAATGCACAGGGAGAACATGCAAACTCCATGCAGAAAGACCCCCGGATGAGAGTTGAACCCAGGACCTTCTTGCTGTAAGGCAACAGTGCTACCAACTGCGCCACCGTACAGCCCTAAAGAAATTTCAATTTCTTTCATGCTTAAAATAAATGTATTTATTGTTTTCTTATTTTTATCTACTCAACAGTAAACTAAACACAAAATATTATAATGAAGCAAATAAAGGCAGTTGAGTTTTTTGTGGTTACCGGGAACCACAAGTACACCGGCAGGCAGAGATACCAACCATCGGCAGGTAGTGTGGCGGGGAGAAAATAGGCCCCACATTCGATGGGGGCCTAAGCTGATCCAGGAGAGGGAGCAGCCCAAGACCCAAACTGACACAAAAAAACAGGCACACACAATCACAATCACACATTCCCACCCTCATGTGTACACATAAGAACACTCACACCCACGCACCCAACGTAAAGACAAACAACAATGGACGTCGTACACTCACTCACACTCCCCATACATACTCTATACTCCCAGGTCCAGGTGCCAATACCCCATAGGGACAACCAGCCCCCGGAGGTGGTCCCCGTCCCTCCGGGGGTGGAGACAGGCAGACCGCCCCAGCACCTGAACCTGGTCTGGGCTAGCCCGGGCTTGTGCCTGAACCTGAGCGACCCCGGCCCGGAGCCCCAACCCCCGCCCCAACCCCAGCCCCCAACCGCCCCCATCCTCATCCGGGGAGGAAGCCATGTACAAAAGAGGGGTCTACGTGGTCCAAACAAGCCCGCCAACTAGAGTTCCGATTCCAACCTCATGAGCCCTCCACCCCCAATGAATCCGACATGAATCTCCTCACTGGGCCACCCCCAACCAGGACACAGATATCAAACACATGCCGCCAAACCCAAACGCCATGAATCACCCCCCCACAGCACATGGGAACACTCCCACAGAAGAGCTTCATCCCCGGAAGGCCGACGAAGCAACACCAACACAGCGCAAGCTCCACACACAGCCCCGCTTGAAGCACCCCCGCCGCATCCCACCCCCACCACACAGCGCGCCGCGACAGCAAGGCAAGGGCCCCACGCAAAGCTGTCCGTCCGGGATGGTGTTTTCAGGGTGATCTGCCTGTGATGATTAGTTTTCTGCCACACTATCTAGCTATCTAGATGACTTTTGAAGAAAATTTGTTGCTTCAGGGTTGCAGAGTAAAGGAGACTGAATACAGATGCATGCTACACCTTTTTGGTTTTTGTTAGTGTAGTAGAATTTTCTTATCAAAGTGGGAGAGAAATTAACTCACAATAAGAGAAAATCTGGACTTTGTCTTTATAAGTTTTATTCAAAGGCATTTCTGCGTTTGAAGACCCTGTCACTGACGAGTCAGTGAAACAGAGCCCAGAGCACAGTTTACACACAGTATTTAAACAGTATGTGAGTGTTACCTCAACTTAAAAGAGTTTGGAGACATGGTCCTCTAGAACCCACCTGGGGTCAGATAATGGACTTGCCTCAGATAATGGACTTGTGTCTGTACTGGTTCTGTTAGATCTCAGTGCTGCATTTGATACAGTCGATCATAATATTCTCTTAGAAAGGCTGGAATATGCTGTAGGGATCAGGGGAACAGCACTAGGCTGGTTTAAATCTTATTTGTCTGACAGATTCCAGTTTGTTCATGTAAATGATAAATCATCTTTAAACTCCAGGGTTAATTGTGGAGTACCACAGGGTTCAGTACTTGGGCCAATTCTCTTTACTATATATATGCTTCCAATAGGTAAATTATCAGGCAGCATAGAATAAATTTTCACTGTTACGCTGATGATACTCAGCTTTACTTATCCATAAATCCTGATGAGCCAACCAGTTAGATAGACTACAAGCATGTCTTGAAGGACATAAAAACTTGGATGACTTACATTTTTCTGCTTCTAAATTCAGACAAAGACAGAAGTGTCGTCTTTGGACCCCGGGAGTCTTTAAAAAAGAAAAACTGTTTAGTCAATCACTTAACCCTGGATGGCATTAAATTGACCTCCGATAATAAAGTAAAAACCTTGTGTGTTTATTTTTGACCAGGACATGTCATTTAAAATCCCATATTAAACAGGTTTTTAGGATCTTCCTTTTTTCATCTCCGGAACATTGCCAAATTAGAAATATCCTGTCCAGGATTTGTGCTGAAAAACTAGTCCATGCATTTGTTACTTCCCCCAAAAAAAAAAGGGGCTGGACTATTGTAATTCTTTACTATCAGTATGTCCACCAAATGCAGTTAAAAGCCTTCAGCTGATTCAAAAATGCTGCAGCAAGAGTTCTGATGAAAATTAAAAAGAGAGATCATATTTCCCCTACTTTAGCTTTCCTTCATTGGCTCCCGGTTAAACTCCAGAATAGAATTTAAAAACTCCTCCTCACATATAAAGCCCCTTTAATGATTAGCTCCATCATACATCAGATATCTCATTGTTCCATCCCCTTCCTCTCTTCTAACAGAGGAAGATTTCGTTCTCAGACTTGCAGGTTTACTGGGGGCCATAGAGTCTCTAGAAGTAGAATGGGAGGGCAGATCCTTTAGTTATCAGGCTCCTCTCCTGTGGAACCAGCTCCCAGTTTTAGGTCCGTGAGGCGGACACCCTGTCTACTTTTAAGGCTAGGCTTAAAAAACTTCCTTTTTGATAAAGCTTATAGTTAGAGTGGCTTAGTTATCCCTAGCTATCTTCCTTATTTTAGCTCCGTCTTCTTCTCCCCTTGTTGGATGGAGTAAGGGGGAGTCAGGTTTAGCCTAAACGGCTCAGTTATGGTTAAGGTGCAAAACCCACACCCTCCATTTTTGCTACCTGTATGACCCCTCTCTTTTCCAATGGTTATAATCAATCTGACAGAGAGAGGTACCACATCGTTGTGGTTTTTAGGTTAAACAATCGGCATCAGTGGGCTCTAGATGGACAAAACTGTCTACTTTTAAGGCTAGGCTTAAAACTTTTCCTTTTTGATAAAGCTTATAGTTAGAGTGGCTTAGGTTATCCTGAGCAGCTATCTCTGTAGTTATGTTGCTATAGGACTTAGGCTGCTGGAGGACATGACGGACCACTTTCACCACCTCTTCGCTACATTCTCACACTACTCTTCAATTTTGTATTATTGCTGTTATTCAGCTTTTAACTTTGGTTCTCTCTCTTTTTCTCTTCCTAGAAGCTACACCTGGCCTGACTCTGTGTCTACCTGTAAACACCTTTCTGGAGAGGGGAATCCTCCAATTTTCTGCTGGCAACAACTTAATGCTCACCCTCTACCGATGATCCACATGGCCCTGTCTTTCATTGTTTAACCCTTTCTCTCTCCTAGACATAGATACTGACTGAGCTTTTACTGTAAAACTAACTCTATGTGCTCTCTTTCAGACTCTAAACTTGAAAACTGGCTCAGAGTTTATCTGTGTCCTTCTTTCTAGGTGAAACGACTAAAGGGAGCTACATCCATTAACATTTACCTTTTCCTTCCCATAGAAAGTACTCCTGGATCAGTGCTTCTTTGTTCTCTTTGTGTGTCTCTGCTCTGTTCTCTCTAAACCCCCCAGTCGGTGCGTCGGCAGATGGCTGCTCACACTGAGCCGGTTCTGCTGGAGGTTTCTTCCTGTTAAAAGGGAGTATTTCCTCTCACTGTCGCTACATGCATGCTCAGTATGAGGGATTGCTGCAAAAGTCAACGCCCGGTGACTGTCCACTATTCTCTACATGTTTCATCTGGAGGAGGGAATGCTGCAAGTCACTGACTGGATGCAATCTGCTGGGTTTCCTTTCCTTAGATAGAAAAAACTTTTTATCCAATTTGAATAAATAACAGAATCTGGCTGCACTGTTCAATGATTAAGATTAATTGGAATGTATATACCTGACTTTTGTGAAGTGCCTTGAGACGACATGTGTTGTGAATTGGCGCTATATAAATAAACTGAATTGAATTGAATTGATGTGTTTTAACCATAAAACTTCTGGTAATGGTTTTACAGACCAACTCCTCTATGGTAACAAAACATAGAGGTCATAGAAGAGAGGTAAATGGAAGTTCAGAGCATGAAAAAGAATTTTCCCACAACACTCCTTTCTTCTGATTACAAGATAATCACAACTAAAGGAAATTCTTCAAAACCATAGCCAAGATTATAATCAAAGTAAAACCAAAAAAAGATATACAACACTTAAAATAAACATCAAAACAAAAGAAAAAGAAAAATTACTCCAACCTTTATTACCAGGATGTCCAACACCAGTAATGAACCAGGACCAAATTCCAAGAGGAACCTATTTTCATTCTGTCGAGCCGTTAGCAACTCCTAATTTTATCATGGATACTTATCATGTGTTTAGACACTTAGGAATATATATTGCAACCACTGTTCTCCAAATAAATGACAAACACCACCCCCTCTCAGCTAAGAGGTAATCCAAAGTCATCCTATTGCCAATATAGAATCCTAGCTCCTTTTTTCGTTTGAACATTGTCTTCCTTTCTAATAATGGACTGATCGAATCATATGTAGTAGCTGAATAACATTCTCCAGACCAATTAGCAGGCAGATACAGATATGATCTATTTCCACATATCCAAACCATGTTCTTAGGACACGAGTACCCATCTCTACCAGGAAAAGTAACAAGAACCCTGGTTAATTTACGTGCCTGGTTATTCAATTCATTTCCATTTGGTAAGGCTGTAAGATTAAGAGTTAACACAAAAGGCTCTGGGACCAAAGATCCTGAAATGGTATAAGAATCAGTTCTGATAGGACATGACTCAAATTTATGTCTGTTGGTAAACGCACATGAAACACTTATAATAGTTTTGGAACCCTCTGTCTTTCCAAGGAAATAAGGTGTGTTTTCCTCCTCAATACAAATATCTAGATCTTATTAATTCCTATTACCCCTAAATCTATAAAGAATTCCTGTAGCAGCACATATTAAATTAGTCTCACTAGAAAGTCTACTAACATTTCTGCTTTGCCTTACAATGTAATTCCTCACCCAAGGAAAAATAACCTCCACCAGCAGGTTATGTTGCCAATCTGGAAAGAAAGTAGTTAGAATAGAAGCAGTTTCAATAGGAACAGGTACCAAAATGGTTGATCATTAATAGCATGTGGAATCTTCCTCACAGTTGGATGCATCAAGTGATGAATCCCTCTTCGAATCGGCAGTTGAGTATTATTGGCATAATTACTCAGATTAGTCACATATTGTCTTAGCTGTACTTTTTCCCAAATAAACACAGGAGTAATAAAAACTTGCAATACCAATCATCAGCATCAGAACAAACCATCTTCCATATAGCTGCATCATGACCTTGAAGTGGAATGTCCTTTCTTCTGGTACTGAAAGCAAACAGTTTTTCTCCAAAGAAAACAAATCATAAACAAAATTTAAAAATCCTGCTGCCTCTCTGGAGTGGCTTCTGCGCTTCAAGCTGCCCTGTTATCAATATAGTACAGGTGGGCGATCGTAGGAAACTCCTCTAGGTAGGAGGTTCAGAACCAGGATGCTGCTCAGGTGGTGTTCCCATGAACACCTTCCAGTGTAGCATAGACCCAGGTGTCACGTTCTGCTACCTTGACAATTGGTAAGATCTGATATGGGCCAATGCAGCATCCGGACTTCAACTGTGTTCTCCTGGAATCAAGGAGTGGAGTTTGGAAGTGGCTGTCTTCAGCAATGCACCTTTCGCAATCTGTGAAACTTGAAAAAGAACTGTGGACAGTTTTGACAATAAAACAACATCCTCTCTTCACAAAAAGATGTGGAAGGTAGAAATCTTAGCAATATCCCCATGCCCAAATTAGGAGACCTGTCAAACAGCACCTCAAAGTTTTCATCGTAAATGAAAAACAATAAGCAGAACCTTCAAAACCCTTGGCTAATTTTTAATTTCTAAGTCCCATTCTCAAGCCTAGGTGCTTAATACATGAACTTCATCAAAGAACATCCAACAAATCCACAACAAATAATTAATCTTCTCACTCCACCTAGTATACTAGCAGTGATCATCAGCTAATATTCTGAATATTAAAAAAATGTGACATACATTGGTTTGAGGAAGGCCTGATTACAGGTATTTTTCATAGTTTTCAGGAATACCCAAAGAAAATTTCAAAAATGGTCTAATCTGTGGAGATGTAAAAATTTCACAAAAGAATCAACACCATACTTTCAGACAGGTTTTCAGAATGTGATCTTAGGGAGCTATGCACCATTTATATAAACAAAGTACAATGTCTCTTTCGCATTGTCACTAAGTCCTCGCTGGAGGTACGAGCTACCCTTTTCCCATGAGTGCTAAAACTGTTGTAATTCCATGTTATTTCATTCTTTATTCTGACATTCCCCTCTTCTGGCGCAGGGTCCAACCCATGCGACAATCCAGCAAAAAGTTTAAAAAAACTTCTAGTCACCAGGATCACATTACATAAAACCACAGAAATGAATTCTGACAAAACTATGTGTCACTATGAAATTACCGAAAGCAACATAAATAAATAAAATCCAGATGTTTCTAACTGTAATTCAGTTCCATTAACAACAAAGCGCAAACTTCAGTTGTTGTGCAGTACATCAATATCTTACTTAGAAATAAGGCACATATCATCCAGATTTGTCTTGTATGAAGATAAGTATTAGATTAATGGACATCTAATGTAATTTTGATGCATAAACTCTACAAAGTTAATCTAATAAATAATTCTCACCAAATATGAAGTCATGACTCAGATTCTTTATCAAAAATATTCCTTACTTTTAGCATATCTTAAACTGTCAGCTAGCTTAATGGCACCAGGGAAAATTTTCAACCTAATAAATTACCAATGATCCTTTTATGCAAAACTAATTCTTCAAATTGGTTTAAACTATTTCATCAACCATTTAATGGTAAAACACATAAATCTAAATGTCATGCTACATCCTTAATTATTATAAAAAAACATGTTAGGGCAACAATCACTACAAGCCTTTTGATTCTATTGTCTCTTAAACAGTGTTAAAACTCAGGAAGGGAGGTGCTGGCATTACCGTGAAGCAAAAGGATGAACACAACCCCCTGGTAGAGGGCAGAGTCAGGCAGAACTAGCCTCTTATGGGCAGCCCTATGGGCGGGACCCACAGTTTCTTCATTCCAACCCATCTTAGTGTACCTTTAAAAGCCAAAACTGTTAACACACTACCTCAACAACGAGCTGCTTCTTAATTCTCCGAAAAAACTCAAGGTTTTAATCAATCTGGGATTTAGAAACATTATCTAACATTGCATTATTATACATGCAACACATAAAACAAACATTAATCCAACAAAACAAACAGACAAAACATCAAAGACAGACAAATGGCCAAATTTGAAGCTTCAAGAATTCAAAGAAATCTTTAACAATCTCTTTCAAATATGTTTTACTCAGCCATATCTCTTAATGGTGAATTGATCAATTTTATTCTGACAATCTCAGGAAAAATCCTCTTTTAAAAAGTGAGTGCACATAGTCCAAAAAGATGTCAAACTATCTAAAAAGCACCCCAGCAACAGTTTTCTCTAACATGAATCCAAATTTACTGATGCTGAAACCCTTTGCCAATTCTTTATACTGTAACTCTGTTATAATAATAATACTACAATCCTGAGAGTTATTGTTATAATTCTCTTTTGTTTTGCTCAATCTGATCCCAGCTGTATTCAAGAAGTTCTCTGCTCAGGTAAATGCAAAGAAGTATTTTAAGGTCTGCATTGACATCTTTTATGGCATACCCAAAACAAAAACAAAACTGCAGTGTTCAAACGTAACCAGAAATTAAGATAAGAAGCTTGACTTCAAACTGGACTTTGTTCCCACATAACGGTTTCAAAAAGGAGAACCAACATCATTTTCTTAATTTGGGCTATTTAATTTGAGAGTTGGGCGAGAAAATTATTACTAGAAACCCTCTTTAATCTATCTAAAATGCTGATAAATGTGTCAATATTTTATTTTCTTAGTAATCTGAAATTACCTTGTGTACCTTTTACTCCTAAGTATTCTTTTTAATCTTTAAACACCCTAAGAAAATCAAACAAGGAGACCGTATTTTGAGCCGACCATCCTCTTTAGTGTTGTGAGAGCCTTTATTTCTTTTCTTTTCCTAAAATAAAGGATTTTACTTCTCCTTATTCCATTATAAAGAATCCTAGCCGTGGCTTGAGTATTATTGCATGTCAAAGCCACTAAAATGACTGGAACTCATCATTGGCTTAGATCTGTTTTAATAGGAATCGGTCTACCTTTAATTAAGTATTGTAATTTTATGGACCCAAAATCTGTGGCTCACGGGCTTCAGGAGTCCAGGAACCACAGGTTGAGTACTGCTGCATTAAACAATGATGCTAGCTTTTTGCTGAGATTGAAGGATTGGCTAAATATCCCCAAACCTGTTAGTGTATTATTTCTACTTGGACAATAATCAGATTTAAAAAAATTACTAGATCACAGATCCTAATTAACCTCAGATCATATTTGCTCCTAACCCAGTTCATAAGAAGCTTTAGACAAACATTATGCTAAAAAAAAAAACCCAAGTCTAAAAACAAAACAAAAACCAGATCTGTTTTAAAATAAAGGAAAAAACATGCTTAAAAATTTGGTACTGTGGTGGGAAATAATTCCACAGTTGTAGTCATACTCGTACTCGTACTCGTACTCGTCGTCTTCTGCCTATCCGGAACCGGGTCGCGGGGGCAGCAGACTCAGAAGAGACACCCAGACGTCCCTCTCCCCAGACACCTCCTCCAGCTCCTCCGGGGGGAGCCCAAGGCGTTCCCAGGCCAGCCGAGAGACATAGTCCCTCCAGCGTGTCCTGGGCCGTCCCCTGGGCCTCCTCCCGGTGGGACGTGCCTGGAACACCTCCCGAGGAAGGCGTCCAGGAGGCATCCGGTATAAATGCCCGAGCCACCTCAACTGGCTCCTCTCGATGTGGAGGAGCAGCGGCTCTACTCCGAGCCCCTCCCGAATGGCCGAGCGCCTCACCCTATCTCTAAGGGAGTGCCCGGCCACCCTACGGAGGAAGTTCATTTCAGCCGCTTGTATCCGGGATCTCGTTCTTTCGGTCATGACCCAAAGTTCATGGCCATAGGTGAGGGTAGGAACGTAGACCGACCGGTAAATCGAGAGCTTTGCTTTTCGGCTCAGCTCTCTCTTCACCACAACGGACCCGCACAGCGCCCCCATTACTGCGGCAGCCGCACCGATCCGTCTGTCGATCTCCCGCTCCATTCTTCCCTCACTCGTGAACAAGACCCCGAGATACTTGAACTCCTCCTCTTGAAGCAGGAACATGAGATTAGTTTATTTTTTTTTTGTGGTACTATTGTCCAATCAGATTCTTTCTTACCTTCAAAAATAACCCAGTTCTTTCCATTCTCATTTTAAAGGTTTGTTAAACCAGTCAGTCAGTCATTTTCTACCGCTTATTCCATAGTGGGTCGCAGGGGAGCTGGTGCCTATCTCCAGCAGTCTATGGGCGAGAGGTGGGGTACACCCTGGACAGGTCGCAATTTAGAGTGACCAATTAACCTAACAGGCATGTCTTTGGACTGTGGGAGGAAGCCGGAGTACCCGGTGAGAACCCACGCATGCACGGGGAGAACATGCAAACTCCATGCAGAAAGACCCCCAGCCGGGAATCGAACCCAGGACCACCTTGCTGCAAGGCAACAGTGCTACCAACTGTGCCACCGTGAAGCCCGTTTGTTAAACCAGTTACTCTTAAAAGTTTTAGCTGGTGATATCTTAGAAAACAACAAGTTCTTTGAATATTTCTATGCAACACAGAACTGATTAGATTTCCTTTCCTTCCCCAGAGGAAAAAATAAACTGCAGAACCAAGGCTTTCATAGTTTTTGTCAGGACCTGATATAAGGTACAGTTTAAATCACCACGCTGCATGAATCAGAAGAGGGAAGAAAAAAGAACTAATATAACCTCTTCCCAGCAGCGGCTGTGAAAAACAATGAATTTTTACCTTTCATAAGCATAAGTTAGCACTTGCGGACAAAAACTGCACCCCACTGTAAGTACTATGTCAGAGGCTGTATAAGGACCATCTGTAGTATAACTAAGCCTGTTTTAATGAGGTCTCTACCCATTAGATTTATGGGATACAAACTCTGACAACAGAAAACAATATGAGAGCCCATCAGGTGTTACGCATGCCATGGGTTTTAAAAATGTTCCTTCATGAGATCTGTTCTAAAAAATAACATAGAAACACATGATCACTGCTGAGTTTTGGAAATGTAACTCTTTCTCTGCTTTTTTAATAACTAGAATAATTCACCCTGAATATTCCACGATGAAAAATAACTTGCTTCTCTAAAAAAAAATTTACTGGAAAATATCAAATGAGCTAAGTTATCACCCTTTTGAAGATAGTTTTCTGACCCTAAAATAATATTTTAACCCACTATATCTGTCAACATCAAACAAGCATCACATGAGCAGCGGTTAATAAGCGTTCCTCGTTGCAGAAAATAGGAAAAGATTTATGCAAATGTGTGTGTGTGTTTGTATGTTACCCCCATCAGTTTCTTAATCGCTCTGTCGATCGCTCGACTGTCATGGCACACAGTCCTCTATCAGTCCAAAAAAAAACCCAAGCCCTTTCCAGGTTCGTTGGTGGGACATTCACTCCTTCCTTGTCCACTTTAACTTCTCCAGAGAAAGAACTTTGCTCCGGCCTGTTTCTCTTCTTCTGCCTGCATAAGATGTGCTTTCAATATAAATCCAGTGTATCGCTCTTCTGGCTCTGGCAAACAGCATGGATCGTTGTCCATCTCAGTGGGTTTGGGGCCAGACTTCTTCTGAGTTTCGTTCTGGTGGAAACTCACACTGTCATTTGCAGCAGGCAGGCAGGCAGACCCTCTCTCTTTCAGGCCATGCTGAAGAAGCGTCTCTGGTGGAGTAGCCATGGGAAGGGCAGGTTTCTAAAGTCCAGACTCAAAAACACAGATGTTGCACTCAAATCCCATATATGTGTATGTGTGTGTGTGTGTGTGAGAGACAGAAGAAAAAGTTTAGTATAGGTTCAGATTTTGCACACAGAAATATTATCAATAACATGCACTATGCTCCTTTCTAAAACAAATTTATTTTCCCATCTCTAATGTCCCTTTTCACTTTTACCTTCTTTTCCAACTGATCGCAGCATTTAAGACAAACAAAACTTCCTACAGTAAAGTTTTAGCTCTTTAACCCCTTAATTGATGCACTCTGTGCTTTTTTAATCTTTTTCTTATGTTTTATTTTTTCTCATCTCCATCCATCAACTGTTTCACTTTAAACTATTTAAACTATTTTTATTTAACTATTTAACTTATTTACACTCAAACTTTCACCCTGTGGAAAACCAAACTTATCTTCCCAATTTAAAGCACATTTACACAATCATCCCCACCTTTTCCTTTCATTATTTTATAAATCGCAGGGTTTGGAGAATGACGCACCCCTGATGCCCTTGATTCCGGAACCATTTTATATTTACCTGTTCAGCGGCAGGTCTACCCACTGGCTTTTCTCCTTTATAAGGTGTAGAAAATTGCTAAAAACCACCTGCAAAACCCTTTGTTTTGCTTGTCTTATTGTTACCAATAAAACCCTCCCTGTATACCTTTACAGGGTAACCTGGCCCTCAGCCGATGTCCCCCTTCTCCCACTCCGAAACCTAATCAATTAATTAGGAGATGATGGTTAATGTGTAATAATAAAGAAAATATATATTATATAATTCAGAGTAACTTCTCACCCAGATATATTTGTAGACAAATGGTAGCAGGCAGGCTCTGTAGGACTCCCCCTCCGTAAAAATGGAGGTGGACTGATTTCTCAGGCTGGCCAGGCGTCCTTTTCACCTCCTGCGTTCTTTTGGCTCGTCGGATCCTGTTCGTTTACGCCAAAATTGTAGTAGAATTTTCTTATCAAAGTGGGAGAGAAATTAACTCACAATAAGAGAAAATCCGGACTTTGTCTTTATAAGTTTTATTCAAAGGCATTTCTGCGTTTGAAGACCCTGTCACTGACGAGTCAGTGAAACAGAGCCCAGAGCACAGTTTACAGACAGTATTTAAACAGTATGTGGTTGTTACCTCAACTTAAAAGAGTTTGGAGACATGGTCCTCTAGACCCCACCTGGGGTCAGAGGTAACAATGTTATTTATGAGGACAGCCATCTGCTCTTCCTCAGACACAACCCTCCAGGATGTGTTTTAACCATTAAACTTCTGCTAATGGTTTTACAGACCAACTCCTCTATGGTAACAAAACACAGAGGTCAGAGGAGAGAGGTAAATGAAAGTTCAGAGCAAGAAAAAGAATTTTCCCACAACATTAGTAAAAAGAACTATGGATATAATTTTCCTTCCACTTCACAATCATGTTCTACTTTGTGTTGGTTGATCACATAAAATCCCCAAAAAAGGTATTAAAGTTTGTTGTTTAAAGTGGCAAAATATAATAAAATGCAAGGCACAAATACTTTTGCAAGGCACTCCAGAGTGTATCTTACCTGTGTTATATACAGTGTATTGCATAAAATCACACATACCTACAAACTCTCACCTACTGTGGGCCTGTTAGACTATTAACAGAAGCTTTGAAGTTTCCCCTGGAACATTAATAATTCATCAGCTTGATCTCTTTAGCCACTGATGTCAGCACATGCACTCACCCACCAAAAAACATTACATAGTTCCCCTGAGTATTTCCAACCAGTTCTGATACTACAGGGTGAAAAGTAAAGAATATACAAAAAGCTTAGAAGCTCAGTTTCCTTCACTTTGTCACATGAATGAGTGGCTGAATCACAAAGAGGCTCACTGCAGGCACTGCCTGCTCAAAGAGAGGTTGGTGTCTTCACAAGCCAACTTTGAGCTTTAGTCTCTAGCTTTGCAGTCTCAGGGGGCTGGCGCCGGTTGGAATCCACCACCAAGGTACACTACCTTTTACTGGGCAGGTTAAATTCAGATCAAACGGCACGAGGTCAAAATACAAAACAATTCTGAAGAGCAGCTTTCATGGCTTAGAACGTTTTCCTTTTTCCCATTTTTTTTTCTTGTGAAATGGATGAGCATGGAGCTCCAAATGTTCTTTAAAAGAGGTCAACAGACATTTATGTAAAGTAGTCAAGAAATACAGAAGAAATTCAACTTCTTCTAAAGATTAACCTTTGAGTTAACCTACACTGAAGGAAAACCGGAGCAAACCATTATACTGCCTCTGTTCGAAGTAGAGGGGAGGTCTAAATGCGTCTTGTTTGCAGTCTGCTGATTTTTAATGAGAATGTCTATTATATATTTCTTAGAGCTCAGGTTAACTCTGAGCACCTGCTTGTGGCTGGAAAAGATATTCATAAAAACAGACAGAAGCCAAAAAATTAGTTTGAATGACAGTTTTGGGCTCAGTAAAACTAAAAGGAGCTCCAGAGTTGGATACTAATTCCATTTACATGAATAAAATATTTATTCTAGCATTTTTTTATTAAAACAGAGCCCAGAGCACATTTTACAGACAGTATTTAAACAGTATGAGGATCCAAGGCTCTTTTTTTTAACAAATACACTACCCAAACCTTTATTGTTTGCAAAGTGTCCCTCCATAATGTATGTATCTTCAATTATATGTTTTGGAAATTTAGCAGGCTTATGAACACTGCTAAATTAATCTTAAAATCTAAAAACTAAATAATCCAATCATTCAACCTAAACCAAAACAAATCACAAAACTTTACTTTTAAAATCATAAACATATACAAACAGTTAGGTTTGGATACCTAAACTTTAAACTCAAGCATAAACTAAAGCATATGACTGATGGTAAACTACTATCATCTTATAGACTAATGTAGGACTAGCTTCACCAGTGAAGTAGTATCATACGAAATCCTATATTGAGCCTTGGATCCTCAACAGCAGACATTTCATAAGAACTGAAAGACTCCATCCCGTTCCTTTAAAGACCACTGGGTAAAAAATATTCTTTGTTTTTACAATTTTTCACATTACAACCTCAAACTCAATGTATAGTATTGGGATTTTGTGTTCAAGCAATGCAAAGTAGTGCCAGACTGAAAAGTGGGGGAAAGTGATATAGTTAAGCCTAAAATTTGTATCCCTGGCAGATTTAGATTTAAAGTAATCTTTATATATTACTAGCATGTACACTATATTGCCAAAAGTATTTGTCTGTCAACTTTTACATGTACATGTACATTGATGACATCTTATTCTTAATCCATAAGATACAATTTGTTGTTCGACCCATGGTTGCCAGCAACAGCAACTTTAACTATTCTGAAAACATCTTCCACAAAGTTTAGAAGTGTGTTCATTGTTAAATGAGAAAACCAGAATTGCATTCATCCTAAAGGGGTTCAAGAAGGTTGAGGTCAGGACTCTGTGCAGGCCAGTCAAGTTTCTCCACACCAAGCACCTGCAGCCATGGAAGTAATTGTAACACCAGAATTCATTGTTTTAGTGGTGTGACCCATTTATTTGGGTAATATAGAGTATCTTTTGACTGGAAGCAATTTTAAAGTTTAAGAGTGACCCAGCCAGATTCCTGAGTTGAACCTGACAGAGAATCTGTGGAAGGAGCTAATGGAAACATGCAGGCTCTTTTGGGGGTCCCTACTGGGCTGTGCTGTGCTAAGTAGACTTTTAGTTTGCCTATGCAGTCAGCCAACTCGTTATTCAAGCAAATGTGTAATTTATGGTGACTCTGCTCTTCATTATAATCAGTGGCACAAGTTTATATGCCTTAATAAAATAAAGAGAACTATTTTTTTCTAACAAACTCAAGTGAGAGGTCTGACTGCATATTGGTTGTGTCACTTCAAACATTTCTAGTGTTTTTGTTTCACATGTGTCAAAAAACGTTTTTTTCTTTCTTGTGCTCCAGTGGGTCGGACAGGGAGCGACAGTGAGTGGAAGCCAAGGAGGATCCACCAACTCCCTCAAGACGCCACCGTCACCATGATCACATACACAAGCACAAAAAGATCCAATGTCTCAGGATGGGAAAATGTTGGAAAAGTCATTAAACTGATAATCCTAATTATCCTAATTGTTTAGACATTCAAGGCATGACTAACAGTAGCATCATCAGCTGTAGGCCAGTACAATAACTGATTTGTCATTAGATTGAAGCAAGTTTTAATGTGCTAAGACAACTGAAAAGGCTTCTCCCACTCCTCTACATCCTTGTGTGTACTCACAAACCAAAAACCACTTAACATTCCAACTGAACCACCACAATGCTCTTATTTGTGATACAAATCTGTTACTGATAGTATTGACAAGATAAAGTTATCTAATTAATCTAGTGTTTTGTTTTTCTTCTTTACTTAAGCTTATTGCTTGTGGACTAGAGTAATTTAATTTTAGGCAAATGTGTTTGAACTTAAACTGTTGATCTGTGTGAGTGGCCGGTTATTACAATGTGTTTGCTTTATAACAAAAGATAAGTTAGAATTTAATAAGAGCTTTCTTGCTTAGATGACTGAAGACTTATATTTCTTTATCTTTCTTTATCTGTTGTGAGGAGTTGTCAAACTTTAACATGCACTGTATGTTTTTTGTATCCTGCAATGACTGAAAAGAACAAAGGGATTTTACTGGAAACATTGGTTTTACTGTACCTCAGTGGAAGACTTTCCTGCAGAGCAATTTTTGTGACAATGTTTGCTAAAAGACTGTGTAAATGGGCAGAAACAAATATTGGTGTTTTATTTTGTGCATGTTAAATTGTCATTCTTTGTTAACAGGATGTTGTCAAAATAAAGTAACAAAATGTTAAAAGTTGTCCTCATTTGTTCCTCTGGAGCAGAATCCACAGCTCTTCTTAAATGAATGTATTCTGTGATCATTTTGTGTCATAAATAAGGAAACACTGGATCAAGATCGCCCCACAGTCTCCAGGGGCTTTAAGTCTGATGTTTCTGAATTGCAGCAAGTTTGGAAAACCTTACCCGGAGGTGCTGGATTGCATTTGGGGAGCCCTTGGCTGAGTGGAAGTGGACCTATTTCCTGTTGCTGGTTCACGGAACGGCTGGCACACTGGATTGTGGAGGTGATCACTACACCTTACTTCTTGCAGTGATATCCTCTGCCTACGAGATTGAAGTGCCACTCCACAAGGGGCCTAACGACCTTGTGGGCTGCCATGAACGGAGTACCATAGGATGTTATATGCTGGACAGCCTCCTGGACAGTGTCAGACAACTTTGCAAGGTTCTACAGGGTGAATATGGCCAAACCCCATCCGCCACAAGGCATCCTGCAGCAGCGACCTTCTATTACCCACTGAGGTCAGTGTTGTGGCTGTGGTTTTTGTGGATTTTGCTGATTCTTCGTGAATCTCCTCCTTGTTGATATACATCATTCAGTACTTGAAGCTCACTCTCTGGTGGTAAGTAGGGATGAAATGGAGCAGAAATTATGACTATAACTACGGTTCTATGAATACCAGATGATTACCAGAGTGCTTGGTCCCTTAGAATCCTCATGCTACGCGGAAAGTCTAAAAGGGATTGAGCTTCTGGTGTCATGTGACTATATAAACTCACATGGGTCACCGGTAGATCACAGATGACTTTTTGTCATTAATGCTCGACCTGCGCATGTGCAAGAATGATCATTCAGCGCTTGAAGCTACATCTCTGGTGGTCATCCAGGATTCATAGAAACCGCAGTTACATTTGTAACTTTCGTACTTTGGGTTCTGCCAGCCTGGTTTGACTGTGACTGTGAGCCTTGAGATAAGGGCTCTGGCCAATCCTCCTTTAAATTATATTAAGACCAAGCCCCACCAGTTTACCAGGGCTCACGTCATAAATGACCTGCCACTACCAGCACCATGATAACCCACCTTTGAAAGCAATTTTGGTGGTTTCCAAAAACCCATGCTTGGTGTCACTGTTGTATTTAGTATCATGCATATTTTATTCTTTGAATGTTTGAATGTCATGTTTTAATCTTTAAAGATGATTTACATACTATTTAATCATCTGAAGAATTAATAAACTGCACACACTGTATGTACTTTTAGAAACATTTTCCACTTTCATTTACAGTAAGCCAAAAAACAGCAACAGTATTTGCCTTATTTAAAATAACTTCCCTTAAGAAGCATTTGGCACAGTAAATAAATAACACTTGCACATTTTCTGGGTTTTCCCTTTAATTTTAGTTGTACATAGTTTTAACAAAACATAAAAGATGAAAATAAGCAGACTACAAAATCAAACGTAGTTTTTGAAAATGTTAATATATTTTATATCACTGCTTCCCATGTAATGCTGACCAAGAGCAATGTTCCAAGCAACATCAAATGTTAATGTAAATCGATGATAGAATCTATAAATGGTAAATGCCCTGCATTTGTATAGCGATTTATCTACTCCAAGGACTAGATGTATGTTGTCTTTGAGTTGAGCACATCACAAAGATTTTTTCCCTGCTTGATATTGGCTAAAAAGCCAGTTATTTTAAAGTTTGTGCCAAAACATTAGAGAAGATCCAGATGGTAAACCTCACATAAAAGCTTGACCTCAGGCTAGTATAGCACCGACCTTCTGAATATGGCAGCCAGGCCCACTTGCCTTTAACTTTAGAGGTGTGATCCAACTGACACACTAAAAAAAATATTGAAGATCTTTTGTTACTTCTTTTGTGAAGCTTTAATGGGTTTAAAATTCTTATATCAAGGTAGATTTTTTTTTATTTGAGTAAACCATTCTAAGTACCTAAACAGGAGCTCAGACTGATGCTTTTTTTGACCTGTCTTTTGGTTGTGAGTATTGTTCAGAAAATCAAAGACTTCTTTTAGGGAATGGTGTCTGCTTAGTGGTTCATTGTTTTTACCACAATTTTGTATTCTCGACCTTAAGACGCAAACATTGCCAAAGGCATTTTTTCTTGAGCTGTAACGAGAAACGTATCTGTTTGGTCTCAGAAATATGCCCAAAAAGGAGTTTAAATGTTCATACAAACATACTGTAGTTCTTTGATATACA
Organism: Crenichthys baileyi; assembly: GCA_036173005.1. Lineage (NCBI taxonomy): Eukaryota > Metazoa > Chordata > Actinopteri > Cyprinodontiformes > Goodeidae > Crenichthys > Crenichthys baileyi. The sequence continues at coordinate 69,957 of JAHHUM010000023.1, forward strand.
GTTTGCGGTGGGTCCTGCAGTGCAGAAAGAAGGTAAAAAAGATCCCTGGAGTTCAAAAGCATCTAGTTATGTATAGTTTCCATTAAAGTGACAGACAACACTTCAAACTGTTTTTAACAGGTAACTATCAACATGCAGAATTTTGTAGTTTATTGTATCTCTGTTACTTACTCTGCTAACCCTAACCCTTTGTCGTAATACCAGCTTTTAATACGATAATTATCTCACCTGTCCACTTCTTGTGTCATCTGATGTTTGTATGACTTCTGCTTGTTTCTGCTAGTCAAGACGAATAAAATGTCTGATGACCAAACCTACTAATGAGGTTTTATGAGATGAACTTTCCCCTGTAAACATTTCCCAAAAAAATTATCAGAAGACATCAGAGCCTGTGACATGAAGGAACAATGTCTCAGTGGAAAAAAGGTGGGTGGATGTTCTTTTTCGAGACAGGCCCCATGGTCATGTGACGCCTACCCGACAGATCGCTTGTCCTGTTTAGCCCCAACATACATCCAACTTGGTGTTTAAACCCCATTACTGATCCACTGTAAAGTTTGAATTGATGAGCCTCCTCAAATTTCATTTAGACTTTTTTTGTATGCCAACACAGTCCCTCTTTCATCTCTGGTTTATTTCCATCATTAATGTGTAACCTATAGCAGAAAAAATCCAACCAATTAATGTTTTATTTAAGAGCATCTGTAAACACTATTTTAGAAATTCCAAGCTACTTAGCCTGTTGATCTCTTGTGCAGCCCCATTTGGTATTTGAAACATTTCTAGCAGAGCAGAAGTTGATCCAGCCACAGGGTTCTGTTGGTTAAAAATGAGTGGCAAAAAACAATGAATCACCAGACAGAAACTGAATTTCTAGACCAATGTAAGCATTTTTATCTCCATAATGTCTTTCCCAGTACTTTGTTTAAACACTCAGTCTTATTTCAAACATGTCTTGAAACTAACAATCATACTTTTCCTCAGCTGTACATGCCTGTTTACTTGCAGTTTTAGAGGTTTCATATAGGAGGCAATAAATAAACAGTCTTCACAAGTCTTTTTTCACTGAAATATTGTTTATTTGCCAAACTGTGCAAGACCATTCAGGGAGGGCAAAATAACAACCTTAGTTGTCTGTGATTAAATGATGTGATGGTTACATTTATGTGACTTTGTAGCAACAGTGCTTGTTGTTATGCTACTAATAGTGAAATTAAAAGTAACTTATTCAGTAAATGCTCCTTCAAGACCAGGTGTATGACAAGCAGAATACAAGACAAAATGAAAAACTGTGGGACAAAGTGAGAGACGAAACAGCATATAATCCAACAGGTAAACTAAAGCTGAAGCTAACTGAGACAGAAAAACAGAACACAAACTCCCACATGGATTAAGGACTTTAAAATGAATTGTTTAGACTTAGAGAACATCTTCAGGAGCTCTAAGATGTTGCCAAAATCTACAGAATAACTGATTGAAGCGTTCCATTCTATCAGTTCTTTTAGCAAATGTTATAAAAACGGGTTAAAAATATCTCTGTTTCCTTTGAGAGAAAGTGTAGCAAACTACATTCAATAACACACTCATACAATCTTGATAAATAGTGAGGATATCTTATCAAAAGGTACAAAGTTTAAGTAAGAAACTCAATCAATATTAGTTTCTAATCTTCATCTTTCATCAGGACCAATTCTTTTTATATATTTCTAAAATCTCTCAAAGATTTTCTGGTGAAAATAAGACCCAGCACTAACTCAATGGGGAGGAGAAAAAATGAGACTTGGGAGCATTGATTGGATGAGAGGTGGTGCTTTTATGTACTTGATCTTTAATCTGGAACCTGAATCGGAGGAACGTTGTTCCAGCACATGTTACCATGGTGACAGACCCAGGTAAGACTTGAACCAGCTTTGTGACACTGACAATCCCAAACTGACCTCAATAAATCACTACTCCTGCTTTATAGTATTGGTCCCAGAAAGGCAGGAAGCCTCTTTGAAATACACAAGCTTGTCATTGAATGCATGCATAATTTTAATTAAACAAAAACAATTGCCTTTTTTAATCTGATAGAAAAACAGTTGTCTGTTATTATACTATTATACTACATGAAGGTTGTTTCTTACAGTGCAAGATATATTTTTTTGTTGTGGCATTTGTAGAATTACAAAAAAGTGAACACAGCATTTAACAGAGCAGGTCAGTAAACTAGTTGAGAATAAAAAAAAAAATTGAATGTTCACATGTAACTGCATGACGAGAGCAATCCACTGCCCTTAAAAAGAAAGGTCAAAATGAGAGAGTTGGAACACATAAAAACCAACTTTTCAAAGGACAATTTAAAGTAGGAAGAAGAATAATTACCAAGAAATCAGACATGCTTTTCTTCTATCTGTAATTTTTTCATGTGAATTCTGTTTTCAGCCCTGAAAAATGATTTTTGCTTAAAGACGTAAATGGATTTTCTTTCTCATCATAGTTTGTAAGAGATGTGCTGAGGTGACACTTTTGCAGTTTGACCTGTAATAGCGCTTTCATTGTCTGGATGGTGGTGCTTGTGAAATGCCCTTGACAAAAGCAACTGCAGCAAGATGAAATTACAGTTGAAGTGAAGACAATAAATAAGCCATTTAAGAAACGTTCCCATTCTGCTCTTTGGAGAAAAAAAAAAGCAGCAACCATGTGTAAACTTAATTAAGACTTGCCCTGTTAATTGCTCATTAATATCAAAACACCAAAGGAGCTCTAATTTCCTACTAGAATGATTGTGTTGTAACTTTACAGAATGCTGACAGTATTTATGCAGACTGTCTTAAGATTCTAACTTATTTAGATTTGCAGATACAAGACACTTGCTGCAAAGCACCGTCAGGGAGCCATGCGTTGCTCACGAGGCTTTTGGCGCTCTTAGTCCTTTATTATGTTTATGATGGCTGCTTGGAGGGCTTAGAGTAGAAATCATATCAAGCCCTAATTTTAGGAAAGGCTCTGACACAGGTTTTAACCTGACAGAGAATACTGACACGTAACGAGCAACCTGTGGCTCCCTATGACTCAGTTTGAAAAATAAGGATCTGCACTCATGTGAGGAAGAAATTACAATGAATTGGAAGTTTTATTTTTATTTAAAAGTGAAACAATTTTTTTTGTTTTTTGTATCTACAAGTATTTCTTTGCAAAGAAAAAAACCCATAAATGCTTTGTTAGTACTGTACATTTGCACTAACTATAAGATTATAAAAAGTTTGTTTTCTTTTTCAACTGCCAAGAGGTCGATCTTTGTCTTGCTCGTTGTCTCCGTCTGCTCTCTTCTAAAAGATATAGGACAACTGGGCCATGCTGGTCTTTGTGTTGGACATGTAAACTGTTTAAAAATCTTTTTATCCAGACAGAAGATATACTGACAGATCTACAGTACTGTGCAAGACTTTTAAATCACCCTGAGTTCCTTATGTTTTGAATCCAAGCAGCCAGGCTTTCTTTTAATTCCTTGAAAGTGGTTTATATCAACAGTTTTTCTCTTATTCTTGTCCAGCACTTTTACCCAACTAGACTTACAGTACAAAAAAAGGAAAGTAAATATGTGGACTTGCATTTCAAAAGAATGGGACTAATTCTCACACAGGACCAGAGAGCTGCATCATCCTTTTAACTGAATTACAACTACTTAGAAATACTAGAAAATACTAGTAGAAGGTAGTAGAAAGTATTTCTAAGTAGCTACTGTGGCTCAGTAGAAAGAGTAGTCGTCTTACAATCAGAAGGTTGCCTACCGATTTGCATATTGGTGTATAAATGTGTGAGCGTTAGTGAGTGCGACTGGGTGAATGTGGCTCTAGTGTAAAGCGCTTTGAGCGGTCTGTATGACTGGAAAAGCGCTATATAAGTTCAGTCCATTTACCATTCTTTCCACAAAGTCCCACCCTGGAGGTTCAGGGTAAAATTAAAATGTATTACATCTCTATCTGGGCTATTTCTTGAGGTAAATTTAAAGGTTTTTTTTTTGCTGAACTGTCAGTTGTGTACAGACCCACCACTGGCTTATAACTTTAGTTTTGGAGGCTTTTTAGTAAGAAATAATTTAAAATCAAACAGTATGGAGAACTATTGACTGAGTCCACTTTTGTAATTAATGATTAACATTTGTGTTCTCATATTTAAAAAAGATAGGGACTTGTACTACCAAAAGACAGTGCATGGCTTCCTATGACTCTTGTCAGTTGCCATCCTCTGCTTTGGTGTGAGCTTGGACTGCCATGTACATTAGTGTGAGCTCTCAGGCCTGTGTGTTGTGTTCTCATATACTACGATTTTATGTTTAAAAGGCCATTACTGATGTCAAGAGAAACACCCAGCGACACAAAAAACACCTCCCTTAAACAAAAGTGTAAATTTATGGTGGAAATGTATGCTCTTTTAGTGGTATTTTGTTAAAACATGTTCTCAACTAAAATGGGTCATCTTTCTAACCAAAGTTTTTAAGGTTCACATTGTAATGCGTTAATGAATGTAATGCAGTATCATGCTGAATGAGAAAAGGGGATGCATACATGAATTTTGAACTTATCATTAAATGTTCCAGTTGTGGTTTGGTTTGTTGTTCATTCTGCTTATGCAGACATGTAGGTGTTCCACAAGAGCCCAATTTAAATCCTCTCCCACACACAGATGCTTTGAGCTGTTTAAGTGTTCTATTTTAAGAAACAACATTTTTATTGCCTAAGAGACCTTTTTATTGAGTTCGAGTCGACCATGTACTGACACGAGGTATATAATTAAAATTACTTACTGTAACTGTAAAGAGTATTTCATGAAATTTTTGGATTTATGTCAAATACTATATATCAAGAGACTTTTTGAGGCAAAGGTCCATTGGCATTTTTGCATGCATGTAGCTAATAATCAGGTTTGTTGCTTAAATGAGGGTTAAAAGCTTTCATTGACCCACCAAACATCAAAACCAAGGGTTAATTTTTTGTGCAAAGAACAAAGGAATATTCATTATGTGCATTAGAAGATAGTGGAAGAAATCTCAGTTTGATGAAATTTTGATGCAGAAGTCAAGTTGACAGCTACGCTGAATAGGGTCCACTCAGGGAGCAATTTCTGCCATCTAAAACAATTTAAACCTCAAATATTCCATAGCAACTCAGCTAAAGTAATTTTTAACACTGCATTACTTTTGCTGCTGATAGTTTTTTTTACACTGAAAGTAGATGTTTTGGAACAAAAGGTTTGCTCAAACACATCACAATTCAGTTAGCTAAGCTTTTACACCAGTAAAACATTGAAATCAGAGTTTGTTTGTTCATAAAGTCCTCACAAAGGAAGATGTATTCCTTACATTGCGCTGCTATTTGAAGAACTTCTCCCAAAGCGGTAATCTCAAAGATCTGTTTGTGTTGAAATGAATTATTTACTTCCTGAAATCTGGTGGTTAATTTTGATACAGAAAAAAAAACTGCACATAAGACAAACTACGACAAAGTTGACTTTACAAAAACAGGCCTGAAATGTTTGTTTTTAATTTCTAAAGAAGGTACACCTGGGCCACAGATTTTATGCTCTGCTGTGGAATCACTGACTGCACTGCGGCTGTTGACAATGTACGCTCTCTTTACAAAAAAAAGGTGATGTTCTCTTTCTTGTTCTCTGGACCCCTTGCTGGTCATGTTAGATGGCTCCTCATAATGAGGCTGATTTCTTCCTGTTAACAGGAAGAATCCCTTCTCCTATGTTGCATACTGAGGAGGGATTGCTGGAAAGTCAGTACAATCAGCTGGGATTCCTTGTATAAACATTTTACCAATTGGCAATTAAGATAAATAATTCAATTCAGTTTATTTATATCGCACCAGTTCACAAAAAAAGTCATCTTAAGGCACTTTCCTAACTTAATACAAAATGTCTTTTGTTATTGTGTTACGTTTTGGATTAGACCTTTTGCAACCGCCTTTGAATAAGACAGTAACATGCATTGTAGTGAAAAAGAGTTTATTTCAATTATATTTAGATTAAATTAGATTATATATAATTAGACATGAATTGACCTATTTTCCTTGGAAACTGTCTTGAAATTATTTATTGCGAATCTGTGCTATTTAAAAAAATAGAACAGAATTGAATGCCACAAGATGTAAATATATTGTTCTTCAGTAAAGAGTGCCTGATATTGTTGCAAATGATTTCAATACATGTATAGAAAAAAAGAGGGAGAACAATTTGGTCAATGTAGGCTTGTGAGTAAAATTTTCACCTGCACAAAATTTTCACACGAGCTTTCTCAGAATGTAATGAAAAGAAATTACACGTGTGAAAATATATTTAATCAGATAAAGCAAAAACTACAAACAAAGAATTTATCAGTCATTTGTATTTTTGTTAAAGTTGTGTACATTTTTCCAAATACAAGTCAGTGAATTTCACAAATATGTTGCTCAACATGTTTCTGAATCACTTCTTACAAAATGTTTGTATAACAACCTAGCTGTTAGCGGGAGGCGGTAGAGTGTGGGAGCGTTGTCATGACTACAAATTTAACCAATCATAGGAAGAGGTCCAGTTTGGCCTGGTTTTTCATTTTGCCTTCATCTCTGCAGTTCTATATGGCACACACAGCTGAGGTAAATTCATTTATAAGCGTTTTAGTTTTTTTTAAATCTAATTTCTTCTGTCTTGGATAAACAAAGTAACACACACCAACATAACTCCATCCTGCTTATTAGTATAATGCTATTATTAAATTGTGACTCAAGCTAATGTTAATCTACATTACTTGCTAGGCTACAGTTAGCAGCAGTCCAGACCAGAAAACGATTAGAATTTTTCATTCAAGTAAATATTTAGCTGTACAACTTCAGATGATTTGACTGTTGCATTCAATTATCAAGGTCATTCATTTTGTAACATGTTGACCTTTATATTGCAGGAGTGATTTTTAATGCAGAGAACTCGGCGGGTTCAATTAGCAAACATAACTCTGATAAAATATATATCAGCAAGAAATGAGAGGAAATCTATGGAGTGCCGTTTAGGACAGAAACTTTTTTTTCTCGCACAAACACCAACAAAACTGTTGCATACATTAATATAGAAACAGTCACGCACACTCACACAACTAAAATCACACATACACTACCGGTCAAAGGTTTTAGATACACTTTCTCACTTAATGGGTCTCTTTATTTTCATTGCTATTTACATTGTATATTCTCACCAAAGGCAACACAACTATGAATGAACACACATAGGATTATATAGTAAACAAAAAGTAACTCTAAACATTTTTCTATTTTAGATTCTTTAAAATAGCCATTCTTTGCTTTGATTACTGCTTTGATCACTTGGCATTCTCTCCATAAGCTTAATGAGGTGGTCACCTGAAATGGTTTTCCAAAGAGTCTTGAAAGAACTTCCCAGAGGTCCATTGAGAAACAGACAGAGGTTAATATTTCAGTCATTTCAGCAAAGTGCGGCTACTTTAAGGAATCTAAAATATACAATATATTCAAAGTTTTCGTTTGCTACATAATTCCATTTGTTTATTAACTTTTTTGAGGCCTTCAGTGAGAATCTACATACAATGTAAATAGTCATAAACAAAACCACTAAATGAGAAAGTCAGTCAGTCATTTTCTACCGCTTATTCCATAGTGGGTTGCGGGGAAGCTGGTGCCTATCTCTAGCAGTCTATGGGCGAGAGGCGGGGTACACCCTGGACAGGTCGCCAGTCTATCGCAGGGCAACACACAAACAACCATGCACACTCATTCATACACCTAAGGGCAATTCAGAGGGACCAATTAACCTAACAGGCATGTCTTTGGACTGTAGGAGGAAGCCAGAGTACCCGGTGAGAACCCATGCATGCACGATGAGAACATGTAAACTCCATGCAGAAAGATCCCTGGCTGGGAATTGAACCCAGGACCTTCTTGCTGCATGGCAACAGTGCTACCAACTGCGCCACCATGCAGCCCTAAATGAGAAAGCGGTTCTAAAATTTTTGACCAGTAGCATACATACTATTAGAATATCACACACACATACCATTAAAAACATGCACACATATAACTTAAACACCTATGGCTGCTTGAATGAGAGATCTTGGGATTTGTACTTTGCTAAGTATGTACTCTGTAAACTTCCGAAATCTGATTATACCACTGGAGTATTTTCTTCTTCAAGAATTCCTTGTAGGCATTCCTGGACTAAAGACTGGAAACGGAACATCTCTGTTTAATATATCGTAGCCAGCAAACCTATAATTCGAATGCAACTTTCTATCATTTCTATCACACACATGTGTACCTACTCGTTCAGTCTAGTAGGTGTGACCTCTCATTCAAGCAGGCATACATGTTTTAGTTATATGTGTGCATACTTTAATGGTATGTGTGTGTGATATTCTAATAGTATATTTGTGTGAATTCAGTCTTGTGAGTGTGTGTGACTGTGTAGATATTAATGTATGCAATGATTTTAGTGGTGTGCTTCACAGAGAAAAATGTGTCTGTCCTAAACGGCAAGTGGCGTACATGTATAGTAAACAAGGCATGTAAAGTAACATTTTTATCTGAACAAAAACCCGGTCTTTATAGCATTCCAGACAGCTGTGTAATCATTTAAGATTAGCAGAAAGCAGCACTGAAGTTGGCTGATGTTTTTCTTGACTTTTTGTTTTAAACCAACAGCTGTTTGGTAACTTGCTGCTTAAGGGGGGAGCTATGTCACATAGGTGGCTGGTCAGCAAATGTGTCCCAGAAGATATTGCATTCAGACGGACTCATGCAGACAAGGGTCCCAGGCTACCTCTGAAGATAGTCTGAAGTAAGACATTCCTGTCCGGGCAGGAATGGACCACTCAGGATGTATGTTAGCTCAAGGTGTAAACAGAGCCTAAATGGATCAGGCCCTCTGTCTAAAACATAGTGTTGCAAATAGGATTGTATTAAAAGTACACAGTCTAAGTAACTATTTAATACCAAATTTCATGGGCAGCTCTAAAATCTTTGATGTTTGAGTTGTTTTACTGGGCAGAAATTGCCCATGAATAATTTTTGCTGCGAGCAGCTTTTAGCTTGACTACTTTATGGAATTTTCCTCCATTCTCCAAAATAAGATTGCTCTCACTGTTGTGTAGTATGGGTAAGATACTCATTTAGTGATTTAAAAATGATCTGAGGCCCTGTGCAGATGCTGATCCATTGAAAATAGGAGTGTTTTTCTGCTTCTGTTAGTTTATCTACCAAACAACAGAAAAATTGCGATCTCCGTACACACCACAATAGTAGAAATGTTAAAAATGGTGTAATTTCCCTGCCATGCCACTAGTAGGTGATGTGTTTTTTGAAACTCAACAACATGCTGTGTACAAACACTCTCATGTAGGAAGATTTCAAAATATTTTTTTCAAAATATTAAACTCAGGAACCTGTTTTCAAATCCTGTCGTTTTTAGAGGCAACACATGCAGTTGTGCTGTACACGAACAACAGAAATGCAACAACTTCCTTTTTTCATTAAAACACATTGTCGCGTGCGCAGGGCCTGAAATATTCCTTTAAAAAGAGGGTAGAAGCCACTAATTATTAATGAACCAACATAGCCTACTTTGACAACGAGCTAATTATAGGAGAATGGCAAAACGATGCCCCATTTTTGCATTCCCATCTACATGGAAACTGTCATCCCACAGAATTTGTGTGTTTTTGATCTTGGAAAATGGCATAAAAGGGGCTTGGAGGTGGTACGGGGATCCTCCCACCAGTGAGTAGATGTGAAGCAGGAGTCAGTTGAAAGAGCTGCAAATGAGGTCACTTAGTGTGCAACTACTTCATCCCCCAGTGGGACTGAGCATCAGCTGCGTTGCACATAAACATGTGTACGCACACACTGATTCACATACTGTAATTGCTCAGGCATGCTAATGGTACCACTATCGAGATCTGTTTTCTTCTTCCTGTCAGTGAGCAGTGAGTTACTGACTTGTTTGTGATCCTTGAGGAAAAAATGCCAAGCTTGAAACATGTGCTGTCAAAAAAGATAATGGACACTGTCCTGCCAAATTTATGTTGGAGAAAATAAAGATGTTCTTTTTTTTAATAAATGTACTAGTGTATTAACATTTTAGGCATTCAAATGTCAACTTTCATTATCATGCGATTAAAGAAAAAAAATCCACAAGAGTCAAGCCCCCACAGAGGGCTTGACCAAACTCTTCTCCCACCCCCTGTGTTTGGTTTTCTGATTTTATGTCAGCTGCACAAACTCCTTAAGCTGCTTTGCACAGCCAAATTTAAAAAATCTGCATAGTTTCTTGTTCACCTTCAGCAAAGTTGTGCTAAAGGCCATATTTGGTAAATTTCATAAATCTGGGGTTTTCCCTAACCATCAAGTGTTTTTATTCTTTACAGTGGCCTTAACAGTGAATGACAGACTATATTTAGTGTTGCCAACTCTTCAGGCAAGGAACCAACAAGTGACTGTCCTGAAAGTCGCTGAAGTCACTAAAGGATGACATCAAATTGATAAAATTAGTCATTTTGATATAATTAAGATGGATGCTATAAGAAAGAGGAAAAGGGTAATTAAGTGAGTTAAGAGACACTCTAAAATATCTAGAACAACAATTAACTGTCTTCTTTGAATTCTTGTTTTTTATTGTTATACTTCCATGCCTCCTTTATCCAAGCTTGGGACAGACAAGTCAGTCAGTCATTTTCTACTGCTTCTTCCATAGTGGGTCATGGGGAAACTGGTGCCTATCTCTAGTAGTCAATGGGCGGGAGGCGGGGTACACCCTGGAAAGGTCGCCAGTCCACACTCCCAGCAAAGAAGGGCCAGCAAGGCAGCAGGAGGAGCAGTACTAAGATCAAAAATGCACAGAGGGAGAGACAGGGCGCCGAGACACCCCGACCCAACTGGTCCCCCTAGTGACAAACATAATGTCCAGACTTAGCAATTGTTCTTTATAAATCTCTTTTAAAATTGACATAAAGAGTCAAATGTTTTAAAATGAACTGATTGCAGTGTTGGCAGTGCTTTTTACTTTGTTTCCATCTCTCTAACAGGCTGCTGGATAAGTGTCCTCTTAATGCATTCATATGTGCATATAAATCCTTAGCTTTCTGGAGAAGTGCTGATCCCAGTGGCCACCATTCCAAATTATACATTTATTGTGCTTAAAGCTATGTATTTCATTTACTTACAGATGCATTAAAATAAATGTTAAAATTATCGAAAAGTTAATTTATTTAAATAATTCAATGTAAAAAGTCAAACTCATATAAAGATTAAATACACATAGTTATTTTTCCATTTAATTTGATGATTATGGATTACATCTTATGAAAACCCTAACTTCCCCGAGGAGGGTAAAGCTGCTGTAATACTTTCCTACCATGCTAACTGTGCCAGCATATTGAAAAACAGGTTTGTGATCTAAACGAGTTATGTGGATCTAAATGTTAGAAAATGAATTGGGTTTTGTAGAACATCAAGTCCATTTATATTTTTGAAGTATGTATGTCGCTTTTAATGTGCTTCTGTTCTAAATAGTTGTGTGTGTGTACGCACACGTGCGTGCGTGTGTGTGTGTTCTAGCATTTGTTACATTGTAAGGCCTAGCAGTGCTGTTTTTGGGTTAGGGGTTAGGTTTAGGATTAGGAGTAAGGTTAGGTTTAGGGTTGAGTGTCTTGAGTGTCTGATTTTTTTCAGTAATTTAAAACAGTGATACAGTTCCAGTTTCCAGTGAATATTAATGTGAACATTTTCTACCACACTTTTACTTTCAACTTTCCGATAACTTTTCCTACGTTTTCTAGTACAGAAAACCCTATGCGAAAAGGCAGGTTCTGTAGGAATGGCATTTTGATTTATGCCCTGTTCATTTCAAGCATAGGAAAACACAATGCCTATAAAATAAAGAATACAAAGTAAGACATTGCCTTACTAAGCATCTGACACTGCAGCATACACAATTTCATCTCCACATAAGCCAGGTTACCACAGATGTTGTACTTGTGGCAAAAAAGTCACACGAGTGCTTTCACATGCCTTGTTTACATAGATGTACACCACTGCCAAATAATCGATACCACTGTCATTGCAGCAATGACCCAATAAAAGCATTACCTTATCTCATGCTATGCTCTGCAGACACTTCAATTGCCTCAGTACACTGGATACAACTAAAAGTGAAACTGATGGCATGACCTGCTTTCTTAATAATTAGTCTCATAATCGTATGGCTCTGTTGGGGCACTTGAGCCCTAAAATATCATCAACAGACATCTGTTGATCCTTAAATTTGAAAATAGAGAAATAAATATGAGATGTTGATGTTAGGGCAAAGGAAACATAATCCATCCTGACGCAAAATGAACATTGTATTTTCCAACACACACACACACACACCCACACACACACATATTATGTCTTTCTATATTTACAAATACTTTGAATTGACTTCCATTCATTTTCCATTCATTTCAGTGGGCCCTCACAAAGTAGTATTTGTTGGAAAAAAGGACCTTACACTGTAACAGATGTTAGAACACACACATATACAAAGACACACACACACACACACACACACAAACAACTAATGGCAATTCAAAGAGACCAGTTGACCAGACATTCATGTTTCTGGACTCTGGGAGGAAGATGGAGTACCCCGACAGAATACATGCAAGCTCAGGGACAAGATGCAAAGTCCATGCAGAACAGCCATGAGCAGGATTCAAACCTAGTATCTTCCAGCAGCAAAAAGTTGGGCTGTACTTGATGCAGTAATTCATGCAAAAAGCTACCTTAAGTATTGAGTAAATATACTGTACAATACACGGACATACTTCTTAGTAAGCTAGCATTTCTTTTTTTTTTAAAGTTTAATAAAAAATTGTTCTAATTTTGTAATGTTTTTATGTAATGTTCTAATTTTCTGATAAACCTCAGATTTAGTTATTCATTAGTTGGAAGTCAATCATCAGAATAACAAATAAATAAACATTTCAAATACAATTTCTGTTTTATGAATCTATATAATAAATGAGATTCACTTTTTGCATTCAGTTACTGGAGTAAAATAACCTTTCAACCAAATTCTAATGTTCACATTTTCCTTCAAAAGGTAAGGATACATTACACAGTATTGTTTTTTTCTAAAAAATATTTTTCTGTTTTTGTCCAGCAGGTAACTGATCCAACTGAGGTTATTCTAGTCCACATATGTTTAGGACTGCCACCAAGTGGGAGAAACACTCTATAAGTTGTGGATATGTTTGTGTTTTAGTAATAAAGTTTGCAGTGGCAGACTTAGCCACTTTGGGGCTCAAGGGAATTCTTTGTAAAGAGGCCCTCCCCCAAATCTGCCTTAATGTATCGGTAGGCCCTGAGGGTGAAAGATTCTGTAGGGCTGCCACAATTTTCATACTGCAATACTGTGTACAAGACAGCAGCGCAACACAGGTTTAATCCTAATTTAATGACACAACTACTCATTAAAATATTTTTGGAAAAACCTTTTTTTTATTATTATAATAAAAGAAGTGCTAAAGCAAATCTTACATCAACACTCAACACCACTATGTACAAACTAATAATGACAGGGTAGAGGTGGGAAACATAGTAAAAATATATTCCTAAATTAGCAGATTTTCATAACTTTATATCACAATTGTTTTGTCAAATTGCATATGGAATATGACAGGACACAGTTGTTAAGAGCACTGTGGAAAAGTCAGTGTGTTTGAGAGAGGTGGTACTTGGAAGCAAATCCAAACCTTGGCCCAGCACAAGTGTGGACAAGCAACCAGACTGTATTAAGGATGACGGACAGCAAGATGTCTAGGCAAGAGAGACACTTGTATAAGCTGTAAAAAGACAACAATAAGGTGTTGTTTTGGCTGTAAAACCTATTTGTCCCTTGCCTTTTTTGTATTTTCACTTAATGTTATTTACTCAACATATCAATCTTAAGAGAGAGGGAAGTGAATGAGTGTAACTGCAATCATGAAATGTTTAGAAATGTAAAAATAAAAATCAAAGTCATACTATGATACGAATCATATAAAGCCATATGTGTGTGAGGGGATGGAAGGAATATGAGTGTTGTGATTATTAATCTGAAAATATTATTTAATAATTAATATTAATTTTTTAATAGTTTATCAAATAATATTTTGGTCCGTTAAGGGTTGTCCTGTGAATACCAGCCCAGTAAGGCGATGGTATTAGGACAAAGTTGAAAGGTGTGAGCCAAGCGGTGTGAGCCAAGCTCTGACATTATTGAACAGCATAAACTCTGCACACACATGGAATGAATTCACAACATTTCTTAAAATACAAGAATTTATTAACAAAAATAAGTCAACTCAACGTCAAACATATTTCAATCAACAAACTCTTTACTATGCTAAAACAATCCAACTAAACTACCAAGCAGAATTAAAGAAGACTAATGGGCTATGTACAATATAAACAAGTTGATTAAAGATGATTGAAAATCATGGCCAAGAGAGTGATGCAACATTACCATGCAATGTTTATGTTTGAGAACCAAGGATTATCTTGAAGAATCTGGAAATGAAGTTAAGTTAGTCTTGGAACCAACTTGGGCAGTAATCAGCATACCTTTAGACAACCATTCACAATGCAAGATCAGATAAAAATTTTTTTATCAAAATAATGCTTTCAAGAAGTATCTGCTGAATAAAACCAACCGTCTGGATGAATAATCTCTCAATGGTGTCAAATTAGTTGCCTTTATTTATTAAAATAATATTTGAAGAAATATTAAGGGAATATTTGGAAAAGAGCCAAATCTTTTTGGAGCAATGGGGCTTAATGGTGTTTACTTAGTTATCAGATTTAGTAGAATAATGTTTAGAGACTATTATTTACTAACTTGAAAACTAACAACCTTTCTGTTAAATATTCTGTATTAAGCATGTGTTCTAAAGCTGTTAGCAGTTATGCTAACAAAGGAGGCCGATAGCTTAGCACCAGAACCAAACACATACCTTTAAAATACCAGGGTCAATAAAAGGGTTAAAATGCATAGGCGCGAACGGCGCGTTATGAGCAACCTTCTGTGTTTAAAATCACCCTTTAAATAAAGTTTGTCTTAACTTTAAAAACCCATAAACACAGAACACAAAGCTGATCACGTTTGCTGCAGATAGCCTGCTAGCACTAAGATAGCCTTCGGCTAACCTAACGAAGCTGTGGGTAGGTGGCCCGTTCTGTCGGCCGGCCAAAACTGCACGTTACTGGTGATGCAGCTACTCGTCGTCCTTCTCTCAGGCAAGGAAGACCGCTTCACTCGGGTTGTAGAGACCGCGTCTCTGCTGGGGACTTTTCTCGAACACCGTGTGCGTCTGCAGGGCTCGGAGAGAGAGTCAAACAATGCTGGTACCTTAATTCCCCGTTCGTGAATGAATACCGGATACACAAACAGCAATTCATTCCATACTCAACTTTTGCATATGATCAGTGATCATATGAGATTCTTGGATCCAGTTTGAAGAGTTAAGTCTTTTTGCCAGCAAAAAGACTTCAGCGCGCTGTGTCTGCTCCTTGTCTGATGGTCAACCGGCTTGGAGAGATCGGGCCATTGGAAAGGGGCTGTTTTTATACAGCCAGTGGCATCATGGGAAGTCTGCTGCTACCCCCCTTTTCTCAGTTGCTGGAAGTCAGTTAAATGCAATTTATTTTGAAAACTCCAGAAGAGTTTGTACCGGAGTTTTAATGTTGAAATCCATGGCTTAGGGTTCCAACATGAGGATAGAGTTAAAGAACCTGTCACACTGAATTTTCATGATAAAACCAATTACATTTATTGAAAGGAAACATTGATAAAATATTTAAAGAAGTAAATTCATGCCACTGAAATGAACAGTTGTTGAGATATATGGTCATAAATTTCACAAAAATTTCACTAAAAAGATATATGGCCATAAATTTCCAGACTTGTCCTTTGCGATTTTGTTGCGCTCTTTTATGACATCACAGGGGACAGCCGCATGTAAATTGACTTCTGCTACAATGACCAGCAACACAGACAGCAGCAAAGAATCTGATGTTTCTTTAGATATATCTTAGTCACTATTACAGAGAGAAGCAACAGAGTCGGAAGAAGAGAGAAGCAGAGCACAAGTGCTGCGGCGTGCGGATGGCCAACTTTTTCCACCAGAGTCTATTTTTGCCGGATGCCGGCGCACAGCTGGAGTCAATATGCATGAATCATACCACACCACCAGGAAACAGAATGAGCACAACATCTGGATTTTCAAAATAATTCACTAAAGATGGACTAGATCTCGCTATATTAATAAATACACAAATATATATGTTTATATATATGCCTATATATATTAGCAGTTGTTTACATTAGATCAATTAAATCAGTTACTGGGTTAACTAAGGTATTATAAACTGAGCAATTAAACATTAAATGCACCAAATTAAGCAACACATATAGTTTCGCTGCACTGACCCATTGTAGAACAAAACATGAAAATATCTGGATGCATAAAACGAAAAATGATGCAGCTGCATCGCGTTCAGTGTGAGCAAGGCGTCATTGCGCAATCTGCGTATGGTTCTTGGAGCTCCTCCAGACTTCGCAGTTATCAGAGCAGATGCAGTGTAAATCCTGTAAGTACGGCACTAAGTGAAACAACCGGAGGGGAAGTAAGCAGCACGGAGCAGTAGCAGCAGAGACAAGGGATGATTCAAGATCTGAAGACACTACTTGGTGTTTATATTAGAATCTTTGGAGAAACATTTATTTAGATATATCGTATGCGTGTGTAATTTATCCTATTTAAATAATATTATTTTATTATTATTATTAATAATAAATTATTACTTCGGATTTTTAATTATTAGCAATAACTGCAAATATCTAAATGTACTTTTGTGACAAGAAAGTGTTCTTACCTGCTGAACTTTGATACAATTAGCAACAGCAGCACAACCTTTTCTTTGGTGATCTTTTCACATCAGATGCTTTGAACAGCGTGGCTATAGCATCTGCTTTCAACATTCTCCTTCATCTGTCAGATATCTCGACCTCTGACATAATTTCTCTTGTCAATTCATAGGTTTCTTGTTCGAAGCAGCGTGCCGAGAAGTCCTCCGATCACAATTGGCTGTGCTTGGCGGGACCAGCCCATCTGTCCCTCACTAGTTTTCCAGCTCTGATCCAGGCAGCTCTAATCCTCTTTGCTTCAGGAAAGTAGTGCAGACTAACGGCTGCTGTCGTAGTATTCCTGCTCCTACCAGCAATGAATAACCAGAGACTTACCCTTTGACGTCATTTCCAGGGGACTTTGGACTTGCAAAATTTAACATCAAAATATGCCTCTTGTGTCACAATTGTCTTTTATCACATCTTTAATCCTAATATCATGTCAATTACTGCCAATGTCCTTCAATATATGTTTTTTTGTGTCACAGGCACTTTATGGGGTTGGCAGAGATTAATTATGTTGTGAATAGATTTGTTTGGATAACAGTACCCACCGGTCATCTGTGATGTGTAGATAGAGAATGCATCTGGAAAAAA
Organism: Crenichthys baileyi; assembly: GCA_036173005.1. Lineage (NCBI taxonomy): Eukaryota > Metazoa > Chordata > Actinopteri > Cyprinodontiformes > Goodeidae > Crenichthys > Crenichthys baileyi. The sequence goes on from JAHHUM010000023.1 coordinate 87,528, forward strand.
TATCAAATTTGTTAACATATGAGATGAACCCACTATACTGTACTTTGTGTTTTTTACAGCATAAATTATCTCGATTGTCCAGTAGGACTTCTGTGAAAGAAGTTACGTCTTCTGTCCTTTTTTACTGAAGAGAGAATCACTTGAGACCATAACAGGTTAATTGAAAAAGGTATAGAATAATGTAATTTAATGATAAAATGTAATACCTTTACTTTATGTTACTCTCCTCAAGGCCATTTCATTACAGTACCTTTCTGTTCAGCTTTAATCATCCTATCACTTTTGCATAGCTGGCTGGCACAGTTGAAATCACTAGTTGAATTTAACCATGCAGGCTTTGGCCTCTGCAAACTTTCTATTAGTGCATCCATGTCAGGCCACGGAGCTGAGTGCAGGTTTCTTGTGTTTGAGTGTTGTGTCTCCATCTCTCCACCAGGGTGTGACAGGCAGGTGCAGCTGCACAGCTGTTCTCCATCAAGAGCAGTCACTGTGGAGCTTCAAAAGCTGCTGAGACCTCGGAGGAGGTGATGGACTGTTTGCTCAACCTGAGTAGTAATTGGACCAACAAACCCTGCTCTGTTCTTGCCTTTGTCCTGACCTGCTGGTTTCCTAACTCTGGCTCTGTTCTTCGAAGGCTGCTGTCGGTTAAACCCAGCCCTGTTTTAATCATCAAGGTTCTGCCTCATTTCCTGTTTGCTGTCAGCGAACCCTCGTCCTGGATAACTGGCCGTGGTTCAGTCTCCTACCAAGTTGGTAAATACTTCAGTGAATTAACTTCAGACCGAGGACCTCCCTGGATCCATCGGATCAGATTGCAGAATTGCTCCTCGCTCTACGTGCCCTGCCTCTCCACCCTCCAATGCAACTCACCAACCGGAGGAGCCCGCTTACACAGCACACCGGCCTGCCTACCTCAGTCTTCGTGGCTTGCTCATTTTTCCCCAGAACCGACATACCCATCACTTCAGCACACCTGATTTCAATTGATGGCTGATTAACAGGCTATGCTGAACTGCAATCACCTGAATCAGGTGTGTTTAAAGCAGAGAAACATCTAAAATATGCAGGACAGGGGGCCCTGAGGACCAGGATTGGGAACCACTGGGGTAAGGGAAGACCGCCTCTCCTCTAACAATGTGGATCTCAGGTATGTTTTAAAATGTTTAAGCACTGAGAAGCTTCATTCACCTGCAGCTACAGTCATAGGAAAGGTGAGTAGCAGTCTTAGAGCTATGCTTAAATGTGCTTAAAGTCAAGCACATTCTACTGATGTCAGATAGCCCCCATAATTTCAATCTTCGGGTCCTCAGCATCAACATCTTCCAAAGCCTGCTCCAGCCTGTAGCAGCATTCACTCAACTTTTCTTTCTAACCTGTGCTTCCCAATGACTTGGTGGAGTAAAAGAATAATAACTCAAAGAAGCCCTGTAGATTAGGAAATCACTCCCTTAATGTGACTATGGATGTATCAACTAAATGGAGGAAAAAATATGTTTTAAAGCACTCCTCTGAAGCAGAAAGTGTTTCCCCGGTCCCTTCATACTCAAATTGCCTCTTTGTATTTTTCTGTCGCTCCTCATGCATGCTCATCTCTGCCTTAAGTGTTTCTGCAATCTCCTTTGCTGTAAATGTGGGTCGCTTTACCCAGGATTTATGTAGAAAATTCTTAAAACTCTTAAATCCGTCCATGTGCACTGTACTGTAACAACCATTAATCATATCTCGTCATGTGAATCTTCTTCGTTGGCTTGTTGTTCCTTGTACTCGTTCTTCCTTCATCCAGATTGGTTCCCTGTTCACACTTGCAATGGGCCAATGCCCAGCAGTATTTTCATCATCTGACCGTGTTGTAGGTATATTGAAAAAATTGTCAATTTTGGTGTAATAGAAATATTTTTGTTTTATCACACTTTAAGTTTTTCTCTTCTGTTTTTCTGTTTCTGTTCTCCACTTCATCTTTCTCCTGTCGGATCAGACAGGCGCTTCATGGACCTAGTTTGTGAAAAGAAGGGAGCGGAAGTCAATCATGCCTTGTGTCAAGCTTTTTGTGTATTCTTTTGACTGTAAATTATAATTTTATAATTTTCAATAATATTTTATTATTTATCAAATGTACATTATTAATGCAGGGGCAACCAAGCAGGACCCCGTGCTGATTGGGGTCGCCAGGCGGTTACCTACCTTTGGCTATATGGTTAGTCTGCAGCTTAGGGGTCTCCAACTCCAGTCCTGGAGAGCTACTGTCCTGCAACTTTTAGATGCGCCCCTGCTCCAACACACCTGAATCAAATGACCTAATGACCTCCTCACTATGCCATGAAGTTCTTCAGAGGCTTGGTAATGAGCAATTCACTTGATTCAGAGGTGTAGCGGAAGGTGTGCATCTAAAAATTCCAGAATAGTAGCTCTCTAGGATCAGAGTTGGAGACTCCTGCGGTAGCTGATGGCACAACAATTTCTATCTGGTATATCACTAAGAAGTACACAAATTTCTGTAACATGGACCTACAGGGGAACTGCGGGGTTTAAATATTGAATTTCTTGGCAGTGTAATCAAGAAATCTTCCACGTATTCACAACTCACATCCACAGATAAACATTTCCATGAGGTCTGACTGGCACTGCATGGGAGCCGCCACAAAGTGGTTCTGTTTTAAACTGAAAGGAGGTCTAAATGTTTCACTCATTGTTTGAGCTGAAACATCCACACAACACAAGCATAACATCATTCGCTATTGATCATTGGTGGATAAAACGCTGTTATTCTTAGCTCAGTTTTTATTATTTATGCATCTTAATGTCTCATTGTCTTGTACAGTGGCATTCAGCTGGCAGTTTAAGTTGCTACATCTGAGACTTCTAAAGGTTCATTAGGTTTGCAAGTCTGAGAGAGGCTTTGTCACGATTAATCAGTCAGCTATAACATTATAAACCATCTGCGTATTACTGAGTGGGTGCGATATTTACTGCAAACTGAACTGTCACCATTAAGGGTATGGTACAAGGAAGTCAGAAGTTTAAATTTTTTTCCAAGAGCATTAAAGTCATTACTTTTAGCTTTTAAGAATTGAACTGCTCTTTAAACCTGGACAGAACAAAAACACAACTTTAAGAATGTTAAAAACAAGAGCTTGCTTCAAACATCTGAATTTGTGAGTCTAAATAATACTTAATAGTCTCAACAATATAAAACATCTGCCCTTATAATTAAAAAGGTTCCTAGTAAGCTGAAAACCAACCACATATTTTGCAAGCTTCAGTGTCACAATTCTGGCTGGATATTTCAATGCTTTTTTTCAGAATTGGTGGACTTCATTAAGGCCATATAACATATGTGTCTTGTCTGAACATAAACCTTTCTCCAGAAGGCCATTTTCCTGTCATTGAGTGCAGCTGTAAATGTTGAGTGGGAAGGTGCTGACTTTGGAGCAGGGGCTTCTTTCTTGCCAGCAAACTCCATGGAAAATGTGTTCTTATCAGGCGTGGTAATTCCTGGGGTGTTCCTTGGTATCCAAACCACATTCCTTTTATCCAAGGGTGACAGTTTGGGTCAGATGTGAGAGGCTGGAACACTTTTAGAAGTTGCATATTGTATAAATACACTGCTCAAAAAAATAAAGGGAACACTTAAACAACACAATATAACTCCAAGTGAATCAAACTTCTGTGAAATCAAACTGTCCACTTAGGAAGCAACACTAATTGACAATCAATTTCACATGCTGTTGTGCAAATGGAATAGACAACGGGGAAATCTTTGGCGATTACCGAGACACACTCAATAAAGGAGAGGTTCTGCAGGTGGGGACCACAGACCACTTTTCAGTACCTAAGCTTTCTGGCTGATGTTTTGGTCACTTTTAAATGTCGGTGGTGCTTTCACACTCGTGGTAGCATGAGACGGACTCTACAACCCACACAAGTGGCTCAGGTAGTACAGCTCATCCAGGATGGCACATCAATCAGAGCTGTGGCAAGAAGGTTTGCTGTGTCTGTCAGCGTAGTGTCCAGAGCCTGGGGGCGCTACCATGAGACAGGCCAGTACACCAGGAGATGTGGAGGAGGCCTTAGGAGGGCAACAACCCAGCAGCAGGACCGCTACCTCCGCCTATGTGCAAGGAGGAACAGGAGGAGCACTGCCAGAGCCCTGCAAAATGACCTCCAGCAGGCCACAACTGTGCATGTGTCTGCAGAAAACTGTTAGAAACCGACTCCATGAGGATGGTATGAGGGCCCGACATCCACAAATGGGGGTTGTGCTCACAGCCCAACACCGTGCAGGATGCTTGGCATTTGCCAGAGAACACCAGAATTGGCAAGATGAAGACATTGAAGCTATGGACTGGCCCGCCTGTTCCCCAGGCCTGAATCCGATTGAGCACATCTGGGACATCATGTCTCGCTCCATCCAACAACGTCACGTTGCACCACAGACTGTCCAGGAGTTGGCGGATGCTTTAGTCCAGGTCTGCGAGGAGACCTGGACTAAAGCATCCGCCAACTCCTGGACTAAAGCATCCGCCAACTCCTGGACAGTCTGTGGTGCAACGTCACGTTGCACCACAGACTGTCCAGATCCCTCAGGAGACCATCCACCGTCTCATCAGGAGCATGCCCAGGTGTTGTAGGGAGGTCATACAGGCACGTGGAGGCCACAGACAAAACTGAACCTCATTTTGACTTGTTTTAAAGGACATTACATCAAAGTTTGATCAGCCTGTAGTGTGTTTTTCCACTTTAGTTTATGTATCCAGGCCTCCATTGGTTAATAAATTTGATTTCCATTGATTTTTGTGTGATTTTGTTGTCCGCACATTCAACTATGTACAGAACAAAGTATTCAGTGAGAATATTTCATTCATTCAGATCTAGAATGTTATTTGAGTGTTCCCTTTATTTTTTTGAGCAGTGTATTTATCCCTGGAATAAAAGCGTTTTCTAATTGGCCTTAAAAAGCTCTATATTGATATATGTGTACATGATGTTAGTATAGAAACTTCCAACTGTAAGTGTAAATAATTTAATAGTCATAGGGTGGGGTTTCTGTGGATTGGACCTGTTTCCTGTAGATATATGGAGGCAGAGTAAGCACCTCAAAGTCTTTGTTGGACTCTGAGTCATCTTCAAGTGGCTCCTCAGCTGCTGTACTTTAGGTGAGAAGTGTTAACATGCATGTATTTATATGTTCGGCATAAGGTGAGTGTCAAACTGACATTTGAATGAGGGACATAATGCAGATTTTTGCACCCAAACCTTGCATTGTAATTAAACATGCAAGGCTACTCACTTTATCTGGCAAGCCTCATAAAATTATGGCTTACTAGTTAAGCATAATGGAATAATGAAATAAAGTAAGGTATACCTGGTATACCAACCAGAGGAATGTGAATTAACCTAAATATCAAGGCAATTCTGTAGTCGGCTGCAAAGACCCAAAGTTTATCTTCCACTTTTGTGATGCATGAAAAATATGTTGATTTAGCAAGCATGACGATAAATGTGCCCAATAGCAGTGTGTGTGTTATGTTTTTTTTTACTCATTAATTTTGAGGCTTGTTCCTCAAACTTGAGACTCTACATTCTTGTGTCTCCATCTAGTGGGCAAAAGCTGTAATCACACAATCATCTATTTGAACCGTAGGACCTCAAGCTACAGAATGGACATAAAAATCCCGATTTTAGAAGGGCCCGGCACATCAAATTAGTAAAAGATAAATGCAGGGGTCAATGTTGCAATATTGCCACATTTTAAAAGCAACACTGACTGTCAGAAAGTCACGCTGTTTTCCAGACTATTGTCAACTTTCTGGTTTTAAAAAATAAAATCTGGTTTAGAGACAGCTAAACACATGATACTACGATGTTTAATGTAATTAAGTTTAACTCTGTTGGTAAAATGATGATTGTCGTTAAAATTGAACCAACACAAGCTGAAATCAGAACATCTCTGAACAAGGACAAAGTGACAAGACCACAATATATTTTTATGTTTGCTGATTGAATATGAATTATATTAAAGCCTTTTTACTGCATTGTTTTTACTGTCTAATAGTACTTCCTGTATCATGTAACATCAGGATTTGTCATTTTCTGAAAACTTTTGACTATAGAACTTAAAGCTTTTTGATGTCATGCTTTTGCTTATTTGTAGCTTCCAAGGAGCCAGGCAGAACAACATGGTCTTAATCAAACGTTCAGCAGGCTTTCTGAAGGTCTTTCAAAGATGTTTATTGCACTTAGGAATAAATTTAGTTTTAAAATCTGTCTTTCATCTCTGAGAATTTGCAACCGCCTTACAGATTTGTATTTCTAATTCAGGTTTGTACAGCTTTTAGAAAATATTTAGTGTGTGAGTTAGTTTTGTGGATTTTATTTTTTACATGTGACTACAAATAAAAAGTAGACATCTGCGTATAAAACTGTGCTGCCCTCAGTATGCATCTCTCGTGCTACAAGTGAGAATTCTGACGGTACCCCCATATTCAAACTACTTAGACAGTGACTGATCAAAATGACAAATCAAGTGAGATTGTTTTGCTGTGTTTATGGTCTCCAGGAAATAAAGGTTATAGTAAGGATTTTACTACCTATCACAAGATTTTTAGCTAAATCTTGTTTTTTTTGTTTTTTTACAGTAATGTAAATAGTACTCGTCGTCTTCCGCTTATCCGGAACCGGGTCGCGGGGGCAGCAGACTCAGCAGAGACACCCAGACGTCCCTCTCCCCAGACACCTCCTCCAGCTCCTCCGGGGGGAGCCCAAGGCGTTCCCAGGCCAGCCGAGAGACATAGTCCCTCCAGCGTGTCCTGGGCCGTCCCCTGGGCCTCCTCCCGGTGGGACGTGCCTGGAAAACCTCCCGAGGAAGGCGTCCAGGAGGCATCTGGTATAGATGCCCGAGCCACCTCAACTGGCTCCTCTCGATGTGGAGGAGCAGCGGCTCTACTCCGAGCCCCTCCCGAATGGCCGAGCTCCTCACCCTATCCCTAAGGAAGTGCCCGGCCACCCTACGGAGGAAGTTCATTTTAGCCGCTTCTATCCGGGATCCCGTTCTTTTGGTCATGACCCAAAGTTCATGGCCATAAGTGAGGGTAGGAACGTAGACCGACCGGTAAATCGAGAGCTTCGCTTTTCGGCTCAGCTCTCTCTTCACCACAACGGACCGGCACAGCGCCCCCATTACTGCGGCAGCCGCACCGATCCGTCAGTCGATCTCCCGCTCCATTCTTCCCTCACTCGTGAACAAGACCCCGAGATACTTGAACTCCTCCACTTGAGGCAAGAACTCCCCTCCAACCTGAAGAGGGCAAGCCACCCTCTTCCGGTTGAGTACCATGGCCTCCGACTTGGTGGAGCTGATCTTCATCCCAGCCGCTTCACACTCGGCTGCGAACCGCCCCAGCGCATGCTGTAGGTCTTGGCTAGAAGGGGCCAGCAGGACCACGTCATCTGCAAAAAGAAGAGACGAAATCCACTGGTCCCCAAACCAGACCCCCTCCGGCCCTTGGCTGCGTCTAGAAATCCTGTCCATAAAAGTTATGAACAGGACCGGTGACAAAGGGCAGCCCTGCCGGAGTCCAACATGCACTGGGAACAGGTCCGACTTAGTGCCGGCAATGCGGACCAAACTCCTGCTCCGCTCGTACAGGGACCGGGTGGCCCCTAATAAAGGGCCCCCGATTCCATACTCCTGGAGCAACCCCCACAAGGCATCACGAGGGACACAGTCGAATGCCTTCTCCAGGTCCACAAAACACATGTGAACCGGTTGGGCAAACTCCCCTGAGCCCTCAAGTACCCTGTAGAGGGTATAGAGCTGGTCCAGTGTTCCACGGCCGGGACGAAAACCACACTGCTCCTCCTGAAGCCGAGGTTCGACTATCAGCCGGACTCTCCCCTTCAATACCCTGGCGTAGGCCTTACCAGGGAGGCTGAGGTTCAGATTTTAAGTTTAACAAGACATATTCTGCTTAAAACATATTCAGGATTTTTCACTGCAGGTAACTCACATTTCATTTCTACAGTACCTGCATCAGATGGCATTATATCATTAAGCCACAGAATAGTACACCTGCTAGTACACCTGGTTAAAGTTAGATAATGCTAAAAGTAATATTAGGTATAAAAAAAAACTAATAATTTCAAAAATCACATTTACACTTTTATTGTAAAGGAGGATTTTTACAAAATATTCATGTGATACAAAAATGAAGAAAAAAAACAGCAAAAATTCAAAATAACCAGAGTTTAATGTAGCTGCAGAAATCCAACTTTGGTGGTGATGTTTATATTAAAAAAAATAACCTGCTGGATAGATTAAAAAAAAAAAAAAAAAACGGCAAAAACAAAGCGACATAAAAACTTTATATGACAATCTTTTAGCAAAGCTCAGATAATGATTGGCTGCATGGCGAGTCGTACCTTATGTTTGAAAACTAGAACAACTTCTAGATCAAAGCAGCAGATCAACTCGATGCAACGCTTCTAAGGCTCCATCTGTTTGTGTTTTTCAGAACTAACTAAAGCAGGTGCAGCCGTTAAGCTAACTGTTCTGTAGCAATAACTACACCTGATGAAGCATAACAGCAAAAACAAAGAAATTGCACATGCTAAAACAAAGTCCTCTGATGCTATCGCAGCTTTAATGCTGCATCAGCTAAAACAACAAATAAACAGCAGTACAGTATATAAAGAACTAATCTGAACAGTATAAAACATCTCCACTTAATATATCTGTTTCTTAGGGAAAGCAGTTTTAGTAATTACATAGCAGTGTCTTTTTATAAGTGTGGTTAGGTAGATTTACAGTACATTTTGGAGCCCTAAAAGATTTCCTGTTTACTTGCCTATGGTCCTGCAAAAAGGCTAAAATATCTGCATTTGAGCCTAAAAGCTTAGAAAATAGCATTCAATTACAGTAGCCTTGTGTTTGTGGAGAAGAAAGTTGTAAATTTGTTGATGGTAAATTATAAAAATGCATGGTTGAAAAGAAGTGTAATATTCCTCCTTTAAGGTTGACTTTAATAGAGTTCTTTTGAAAAGCACACTGAAACCCGAAGAATCCCATCTGATGAGAGCTGTTTGAGTTTGGGAATTAGCTTTATCAGCTGTGCTTTAAGGCTAGGTGGAAAGTTTTGCACCACTCTCATGGCAGCAGTATTTTAAATGTTAAACTTTGAGAGCAGCTGTTTTGTTTTTCCTTCACTTTACAACTAAGCAGACTGGGAGCTTCCATTTTTTTTTCAGATTGCTTGCATTGGGATGGCATCTAGAAATAGTAGTTCACTATAAAATAGAGCATTTGGTGCTGCACATTTCACACCTATGTTGAATATACTTTCACTTATTTAGTATTAATCACTGACTCTTAAAAAATCTAGAAAGAATTTTTCTAAAGATCAAGAAATGTTCTTTCATTGATTCAGGGTATAATTAATTAGTTTTTGTGTAAATTTACAAACTGAGAAAAGGTTTTAATGTATGTCATGTTGCACTAATAATTGAATTGAAAATGTTTACTAAAGATTGTGTGTTTGCATTACTGAAATTTATGAATGATGTCTTTGTTTTAATATCAGTATTTTGGACAAGAAAACAGGTGGAAATCAATAATTAAAGTCTCAAAATCTCTGGAATCACATTTAAAACTTAAACTAAAGCATGGTAAAAAGAAAGTACACCCATCTTTTAGTTGTAGGACCTTATGTACAAGAACATACTAGAACTGATCAGGCCTTTAACAGGTTCTAAGATTCTTAAACTTTGAATATGCAAAACCACAACTGATTCAACACTGTTAATTACGGCACAAAAGCAAAGCTAAAATCATGATCACTTCTACTAAAGTAGTACTTTTGATGCACTGGAGTATAACAAGAGCAAAAACCTTAACGAAGCAATTATTGCTGTCTGTCATTATGGGAATGATGATTACAAGACAATTTCCTAATTATTTGAGTCCATTATTCTGGAGTTAGAAAGATTACATTTTTGTAGTTGTACATGAACCTACTAAGTTGTATTTTTTTTTTTCCATTTTAGTACGCTATTTTTACTGCACAGTATTTTTTTTCATATGCTGTATATTTCCCCTTACTGTGCAGTCTCTTAATTTCTACTTTCTGTTTTTATATATTTACCTTTATGTGAAACTGCATGCTTCGATTTGCATGTCACTTTGCAGCTGGAACAACTGAATTCTCCCATTTTGGGACAACACATGTTTATTCTATTCTATTCTTTACAGTTGGAAAACATTTAAGAAAGTTAATCTACATAATAGAGGATGTCCCAGCGAATTCACCCCAACATCAGACTGTACAATGCTCTGAGAAGTGACAAAAAACCTCCAGAGCTCCATCTTAGACTCTATACAAGCCTCAGTTAGTATGTTAAAGTTCATTACAGAATACCGATAGAAGACTAAACAAGAATAGCTTTTGGGGAAGCGCTGCAGTACAAAGCATACACTACCTAAAAATAATATGGCAAAATGACATAGGTTTATGAACTTTCATCTGAATAAACCACAAGACTTCTGGAACAACGTTCTTCAGACAGATGACACAAACGCAGAGATATTTGGCCAGAAGGCACAGCATGAAAAAAATGAAATAAAAAAAAAAACACAGTAGATCAGCACAAACACTTCATGACCACTGTTAAGCACGGTGGTAGAAGAATGATGATTCAGTCTTTTTTTGAAGCCACAGCATGTCACCACCTTGCAGTAAAGGAGTCAAACTTAAACTTCTCATAACCTAATTAACCTAATTGTTCTAGAGTCAAATGATTAACCTCTGACAGCTGTAGATTGGCCCAGACTGGTTCATCAAAAGGACAGTGATACTAAACACAGCACAGAGTAGCTGCAAAAGAAACATCGATGAGTCTTAATGGCCCAGTCAATGCCCAAGCATTAATCTCGTTCAAATGCCATGGTGTGACCTTAAAATAGATGTTAAGGAAACAAATGTCTGAAAACCTCAATGAATTGATACAATGCTGAAAACAGGAGTGGGCCAAAATTCCTCCACAATGAAGTGAGTCAGTTTGTCTGACTAACATAGACAAATTCAGAGTTACTGCAGTTACTGCTGCTAAAGGTGGAGTAACTCTTGGTTCTACAAGCTGTTGAATGATGGTGAGTACTTAGTTTTTTAAACAAAACATCCTCCATTTTGGCTTCATCTTTGTTCAATAAATAACAATCTGAATATGTTGTGTTTTACACTCAAGGTTAAATTTAAATAACTTGTTAAACATTTGAATGGTGTACTTTCATTTTTACCATGACCGCATAGTTCAAAACCAATAATGCAAATAGTGGGAAAGACGCATGAGCTGGTAAGTTAACGAAGTATTCATAGTTCCTTAAAAGCATTCTGCAAGACAAAGACATTAGTATCTAATACTTTATTTGTGTTCTAAAATGAAAACCATCCCTGTTTACTAATTTCTACAAGGCTTCACTAAACATCAAATCTTCTTTTTCTTTACTGTCTTTCCCATCTTATCGGTTTCTCACTTGCCTCCTGTTTCCCCTTTTCCCCTTTAAAGTTTGAGAGTAGTGTAATATCCTCCCTTTCTCCTCACCTCCACCTGCACAAAAAGTTGTTTCTCAATGGGACTTGAAATTTCTGATGTTTGCAATGCTCTTTTCACCCTGTTGCTCAGTAGTTGCAGGGTTGATTGTAGCAGGCACGGATCTCCCTCCGGTCCTTGCAGATGCCCTTTACCCTTTTCTTTGCCGCCCTTAAGCGCTCCTGTAAGCCACCTCCGCAGGGTTTAGTGCAATCTGTCCAGCTGGTCCACGGCTGCAGCCGGCAACCCACTGCACCTGAACAAAAGGGAAGCAGCAGGGAAGGTTTGTCAGAAAACAAACAGCAACACACTGAAAGATTCTACATTACAGTGCATGTATGAACTTTATCTTACAAAACATGACTTATTTCTATATAGAACCCTTTTTTAAACTGTCCATAATAATCAAATACTTTTGCTTCTCCAAAGCAACAGATCAGACACAATGAATTGGGTGTTTTTTAAAGTTTCTTTTAGGCTCTAGAGGGCTTCATTATTTTTTTTATGTATTTTTTTATACAGTAGTAAGACAGGAAATGATGTGGAAAGAGCAGGCTAAGGGAGTGCATAAAGTGTCAACGGGCTGGTATTCAATCCTGCGACAGTCTGTGTCGAGGACTAAGGTCTCTGTACATGGGTCGCGCGCTTAACCCCCTGCTCCACCAGTGCCGCGCTCTAATTGGGTATTTTTGGTTTTGTTAGGGCAAAACCAAAAACTGCTTGTTACGTTTTATGCATCACATTTTTGCGCATTTGCAACTACTTTCAGAATTTGGGTTTGTTCGTTGCATCCGGTGAATTGTTGTTTGTGTTTAGGGAAAATAGCTTTTTTTAAGTTCATGTGTTGTTTATAGGTAAATAAACATCACATCAGGTTTCATGCAGTTTCTTTCCTGCTGCATTTACTTACCCGATGCCTTGGCCTTACTCCCACCTCCTCCTTTTGTGCGGCACTTCCTGATCTTGCATTTCTTCCTCTGGATGGTCTCGGGACAAGAACTGCCTCCGAACTGTGGCTCCAGTTTGATCATACGGGTGCGAATGGTGTGTCCTTTGCCGCAGGACTTGTTGCACTCCGACCACTCCGACCATTCTGAGACCATGCAGTCCATCGCTGGATGGAGGAATGATAGGAGCAATGGAAGATAAAGGCATAAAGGGGAAAAAGAAAAGGAAAGGAATAAATACATTTTGTCATGTTGGAATCAAAACAACAATTTCTATCATTTTGTTAGGATTTCATTTGATAGACCAACACAAAATAATGTTCAGTGTAATTATGAAGTGACAGGAAAAAGATGCATGGTTTTGTGTTTTTTTTTTTTTTAATCTAAGAGTTTATCACGTATAATTTGTATTCAGCGTCCCTGCCTAAGTACTTTGTGGAACCATCTTTCATTGCAACTACAGCTGCAGGTCTTTTGGGCTAAGTCTCTACGGGTTTGCACATTTGCAGACTGATATTATTCTCTACAAAATGGCTCAAGTCAGATTAGATGGAAAATGTCTGTAAATAACAATAATTCAATTAGATTTAGGTCTGGACTTTAACTAGGCCGTTCTAACACATGAATATGCTTTGATCTATAACAGTCCACTGTAGCTCTGGTTTTTTGTTTAGGGTCGTTGTTATGCTGGAAGGTGATTCTCTGCCCCAACCTCAACCTCGGGAGTTAGCTAGATCAATCTGCCCATCAACTCAAATCAGCTTTCCTGTCTGTGCTAAGGAAAAGAATCACCACAGCATGATGCTGCCATCACCACTTTTCACAGTGACTGGAGTAATGTCCTGTGATAGTTTCCAGTCACACACAGTGCAAATGTTAGCCAAAAAGTCTAATTTTATTCACATCCGAGGAGAGCACCTTCTTTCACATGTTTGCTGTGTCTGCCTCATGATTTGGGGAGCAAACAGAACTTCTTATGGCTTTCTTCTTGTGATTCTTCCCTAAAGGACAAAATTGTGGCGAGCACAACTAATAGAGTTATCTTGCTGTCGGATTCTTCTGAGGTGTGGATCTCTGCAGCTGCTCCAGAGTTACTTTTGACTTCTTGGGTGCTTCTATTATGTATGCTGTCCTTGTCCAACCTGTAAGTTTAGATGGACACCCTTGTCTTGGTAGGTGTGCAGCTGTTCCATACTTTTTCAATTTTTAGATAATACTGTAGATTGAGCAGTTTTCCCTGAAATAATTTATTCCTGTTTTAAACTTCTACACAACTTTATCCTATACACGTCTGGTATCTTATTTGGTCTTTATGATGCTGTTTGTTTATTAATGCTCTCTATCAAACCTCCTAAAAGCTTCTATAAACAGCTGGATCTATGCACTTTAATCCCTATTTACCTATTAGGTGACAATACCATGTGTTATCCATGCATTTGTTGGTATATCATACAAAATCCTAATAAAATATTATTGAAGTGTGTGGCTATAATGTGCCAAATGAAAATGAAAATTTTACCAAGGCACTCTGCATGTATTACATTTTGGCTGGGCACAAACTGCACAGAGCTCCTAAAGGGACTGACTGCTTAAACACTGATGAATATTTAAAATGATCTTAAACCGAATACTTTCTACCATTTGAGATTCTTTTTGATACAGCAAACTCAATAGATCCCTTTTACTTTATGTTAAGTTACAGTCACTGCTGACTTTTTAAACAGCCTTTCTGCATGGCCAGAGCTTGTGATACTGTATCACATTGTACAGATCTGTGCGCAGCCAGCAAAATAACTGCTCCCCCTAAAACTGCACTTTTGATTCTGTCCGTAAACAATTTAAATCTTAAAGCAAGCATTTCATGCTACACTGTGCATTTTTAAGAAAACCATATACTAGATGTTGTTTATTATGCTGCAAAATGCAGTTTTTTAAGATCAATCCCGACAATTTCAAAACACAGAACAGTATAATCAAAAAAAAAAACACTAACACGCGTCTTGCACATGTTTTCCTAGCCATCGAACTCCAAAGGGCACTTAAACTGTCAAAACTTATTTGTCTTTTGAGATCAAAGGCATTTTGTCCCAATTGGCCCTTTGTTTAATTTAAGGAACTAAAGGGTCACAAATTGAATTCAAACACAGCCTGGTCTTTGTAAAATGGCGAAAACATATCTTTTAAAAATACAAAGTCTCAGAATGTCTTGCCATGTTCAGAAATGTATAGAAAACTTTGTTTGCCAGTTTAATATTCTACTATGCAAAAATGTTAAGGGGCCAGTTTTAAATATGACACCTTCATGATTTGTATTCATTCATTCATCTTCTATACCGCTTATTCCATAGTGGGTCACGGGGGAGCTGGTGCCTATCTCTAGCAGTCTATGGGTGAGAGGCAGGATACACCCTGGACAGGTCGCCAATCCATCACAGGGCAACACAGAGACATACAGGACAAACAACCATGCACACACCTATTCACACCAACGGGCAAATTAGAGGGACCAGTTAACCTAACAGTCATGTTTTTGGACTGTGGGAGGAAGCCGGTGTAACTAGTGAGAACCCACGCATGCACAGGGTGAACATGCAAACTCCATGCAGAAAGACCCCCGGCCACGAGTTGCTACCAACTGCGCCACCATGCAGCCCCTCACGATTTGTAACCTTTTCTAAAAACTGCACACTGATCGGATCTACATTCAACCCACATGTCATACTATCACATATTTTTGGAGGAATAATAATTTATCCACATGATTAGGGTGAAGCAACCCTTAATCGGTCTGAAAAACACATTTATTTTGGCACACATGCTGCAGTTCTCTTCCTGAACAAGGGGTGTCACTTTGGAGAAGGATACGACTGCTCTACAACAGGATATGCTGCAGGATGATGAGTCCAAACAGGAGCTGAATCACTAAACTCTGCTTTAATCTGAGCAGATTAAATTTCACAATACAAACTTTTAAAAGCAAATGCATCTAAATTTCTTACAAAAACTTAATCTAATCATGGCTGTTCTCCTGTGGCCTTTTTCCCATAACAGCTTTATTCACTGCAGTGCTGATACAGAGGGAAAACATGCACCCACCACCTTAAAATCATGTGAATCAATCAATGAGAAAATATGACTCATTTTGGTAAACAAGAAGTTAAAGAAAAAGAAGTAAAATCAACCAGTTTCTTTTGCAAATATTATTCCACAGAGGACAATGTTCAGATGGATCCAAGAGGTCTTTGTACAAAGCTAAATACTTTCACTGATTTTATACAATGAAACCACAGTCAAAAATGACTGATGGCAAAAACTGCAAATGTCAAGCTGAGAAAGCCGAAAATACAAATTGTCCTGGACCAAAAGGGGGACTTTAAAATTGAAGGACTCACGGCACTCAGGCAACATGCACTTCTCTGTTTGTTCCAGCTCCTCGGTGCACTCAGTGGGATCGGACTTCAGCATCCTCTGACGGTTTCGAACTCCCCGGCCGCACGTCACGCTACACTCACTCCAGTCCGACCAGGGGGACAGCATGCAGGGGATGGTGTCTGTACACTCACAAAAACAGTTACAGTTTCTGTGTAGATCAATCTCCTTTTTTTTTATTGGAGACAACTGAAATAACTGACGTATACTGTGATAAAATGTGTAATAGTGTAGATTTAAAACATGGCTCTGTACTTAGTTTGGTTATTGGTTCACACTTTGAAATTGAGTAGAACAGCATAAAGAAACAAATGAATTCCAAGTAGCCAAATTCTATTTTACTATTAAAGCCAAATTAACGCTTTTGGCTACAGTGACAAAACAAAAAACATGCTGAGTTGGTTGTAAGGAAGCAAATAGTTAAGCACACAAGTGAAAAGTGCCTTTCTTATACAAAAATAGAAAAAAATAATAATATTATACGTTTTAAATACTTTAGTCTTAATTTTATGTGAAAATACAGAATAGGTTCACTCACTGAGTTTGACCTTGGCTGAGAGTTTGACCAATAAGTCAAACCTAGTGTCCTTAATGTAGTGCCTGGTGGAGTATTTAATGATGTTTATTATGCTCTAGAAGGCATTATCAAGCACATATTTCAAACATTTAAAGATGTTGTATAAATTCACAAAATGGCTTGCCGTAGCCTTGTTATTTTTATGACCAACGACAATATTTCATCGCAAGACCATCTCCCCTTCTGTTGTATCACCAAAAACTGTAATCATCCATGCACACTGCTGACTAAAAGGTCCTGTCCTTATGCACAGTATTTCTTGCATTAGGTTCATGTGGAGTGCTTGGGATACTCAATTTCTCTTGTGGCACTATGCAATATGGCTTATTTTTCATCTTCATGTACCCATTAGTGATGCTTGTGCAGTTTTAGCTTTATAAGAATACATGTGTAGTTACCAATAAAAGTTTATTAAGAATAAGCGTAAACTCACGGCATTCTGGCATCATGCACTTCTCCACCTCAACCACCTCTGTTTTACACATTGATCCGTCTATAGGAGGCATCTTCACCATGCGCTCACGTCTTCTCATGCCAACACCGCAGGTGACGCTGCAGGGGTCCCACTCCCCCCATTCTGTCACCACACAGCTGCTGGTAGCTGTGGAAAGCAAAACAAACAAGAACATTCATATCAAACACTGTTTCTCAATGTTAATAGTGTAAAATGCTTGCTTTTTTAGATTACTCTTTTCATTCTCCAGAAATAAAACATAAGTTATGAGAGTACAGCAGCATTCACAGAAGTGCCTTGATATAAATGGAAATTTAGGTAGCTCATTGAAAAGACATCCAAAAAGCATTTTCAATCCATAATATGATTTTTTTTAGTGATCAACTTCATGTTATGTGCCAGTTTTTATAAGTCAGCAATATCAACACAGTGCACACTAATGGAGGAAGTATTTTTATTACATATGAAATAAAAATGAATAACATCCTTCAAGCTTCAGTACTGTAAAAAAACTAATCAAAATCTTAAGATTAGAAAGAGCTAAATCTGACAAGAGCATCAAGGGAGGCATCATTATTGGGACAAATGAAACTGAAAGGAAATACCTGAAGCTGTTCTTATTGCACTTAATTACTTATGCAAGACCATGTTCCTTAAAGAAACAAATAATTGAGAAAGAGTAAAGGGCTTGATAACTGGATGTGAATAGCAGTGGAGAGTGCCAGACGTCCCTCGGCAGGTGAGTATTTGTGACTTGAATCAAATTCAAGTAGCCACTGGGGATTAATGAGACCTGAACAGACGTGCGTTTTTGGCTGATCAAACACCAGATGTGCTGCTGTTCTGAACTGTTGGTAGGAGTTTCACTGTAAGACCTGCTAACTGAGAACAGCAGCAGCCCGAATGAAAGTGATGACACACAGAGTCTGATGCTGCACAGCAATCTCTCTTCTTTTTTATCCTTTGGTTTAGTATCAAATCTTTGTCTCTTTTTTGTCTCACAAATTCAGTGCCATGCAAAAATATCCCATGACTTTTTTCATATTTTGTCACATACTGAACTAGGAAATCCTGGAATTTTCACACTATTTGTAAAGCCATATACAGTATTATTTTCTTTCCACTGCTGTTTTGTTGGTCTGTCACACAAAACTTTTATAAAATACACTGAATATCCTGAGAGTCAAAACTGCTGTGGATTTTATTTTTATGTATTCTAAATGAACAGGGAGCTACCAGTTAACAGAAAGGGGTTGTTAACAGGTACAACATTAGCACATTGATGTAACCTTTTATATTGCACTTATTTTGAACATATAGATAAAACCTTCTTTAAATACTTGTGATAACAGTGATACTGGCATTGCATCACTGACGGCAGACTCACAGCATTCATCGTTGACAACACACTTCTCAGTCTCCTCAGTTTGAAGCTGGCAGAGTGAACCGTCCTCAGGATACTGTTTGACATATCGCTCTCTAGACCTCATCCCCATCCCACAGGAAACACTGCAGGCAGACCAGCTGATCCACTCTGACATCATGCACGTTGAAGGCTCTGTCCACCAGGAAAATAAATTGACACTATTTAAAGGAAACGTATTAAACATTTCAGTTTTTCTCTTTGCGTGTGTCAGGTGCAATGTAAAATGACACAACACACACAGATGCTCCTTTGCTCAGAGATTCCAAAATATTGTTATAGAAATGTGTTACAAAAAAACACTATCATAGTTCAAAAGTCTTGATTTACCTACATTTTCTTGACACTTGCAATTAATTTTGTTCTTGTTTTGTTTTCCACAACTTGAGATCCTTCTCCCTGTTCTCAACTGGAGAAAAGATGGTGATTATTCATAACCCCACTTTTAAAAAAGCAAAATAAGAAAAATGAATGGGTATTCATGAAACCATGGTTCACAAAAAGAATAAATCTACTAAGCAGTTTTTTAGTTCAAAGTAAGTTTTTCATCTTTAAATGGTGGTTCCCTACCTCTTTAATTGATTATTAGTTTATGTATACCCTTCAACAGAAATCATTGTGTAAAACTCAAAATGCACCCATGTCTTTTTATGTGTGAGGTGCAGCTTTTAGAAGATAGTACAGATCAACAGATTGTTTCTGTCTCAGATTTAAAAAAAAATTAAAAAAACAGTAGAAGGTATTTTGGCCTTGAATGGATAAAGTGCAATAATCACAAGTCTTCAGACAAAGAGAAACACCCCAAAGCTAGAAGCTCTGAATCCAAAATAATCTCCAGCCTGATCATCCCGCCACATTCAGTTGCAGTGTTTTTGGTTCACCCTTTGTCCACTGTCATGATCTCTCCCATACTTTCAGTACAGAGGTAAAATACCCCCCAAGAGCACAAACAACATGCTACTGGATACCAAGATCATACCAGGGACCTTTAGATTTTCAGTCAAACGATCTCCCAACTGAACAATTTCAAAGGATGCATGACAGGAATATATGTCCCTTGTCATCTAGTAACAGGACACCTGCCCATAAAGACTGAATATTCCACACAGTGGCTTGGATATCAGCCTCTTCAAAGTTTAAAGAGCTATTTTCAAAGAGCACTCCTTCAGAAACTCCTTCACCTCCCCTTTTAATAGCACCAGTTGCCTTGGGGTCTGTCCTATTCACAGCAGTGACCTGAGGGAACCAAAGTCAATATGTATGACCTCAGCTTGTATCAGGTGAAGAGTGAACTGCTGCTTCTCAAGCTTAACGAGGCTTTGCTCTGCCATTTTTTATCACTATTAGCCAGCATGGTGCTTCAAGATCCCCCTATTATTTACTTGCAAAGAGACACTGTACAGCCCTAACTGATTTCTGCTGAAACACCTCCCGTGAGAATGAAGCAGATAGCATATCAAAAGTGTGAAAAGGGAAGCTGTCAAAAGCAGATGATTATGTGGGAATAGACCTTGTAAATTGGAGATTTTCTTCAGTGATGATCGATGAACTCTGACAAACCTAAATGGATTTTTCTTTGACTAACAGCACTTGACTCTCATATACTTCCAACAAACTGATGTTGCTTACCAGCTGCAGCCTAATAAAGCAGAACAAAGTGAATCATTAATAAAAGATACAGGTATCTCAAGCGCAGTAGGGCCTCCAGAGAGTAGGAGTGTTTCCCTGGAATATTAATCACCCTGAATCTTGCTTCCAATCATGCCCCAGCATGGACCCCACAATTATCAATCTCTCACCACACGCTAACGGAGTGCTAAATGAAAACAAAGGAGAGATGCTTGGGAATAAAAAGCTATCTGTGTTGCTGTGTAATAATCGATAAAAGGAGTAGTGGAGGGTGGAAGTGTAGGTGTCTGTGAGAAGCTTCTTTAGCCATGAACTGTTTCACTCGTCTGATTACTAAAAGACTTCCTGGGAGTGAAAGTGGGGTATTGAGAAGACAGTGAAGACAGACGCTGCCTTTCAGCGTTTTTTCCAAACCGATATCTTCAAAGAA
This sequence comes from Crenichthys baileyi, assembly GCA_036173005.1. Taxonomy (NCBI): domain Eukaryota; kingdom Metazoa; phylum Chordata; class Actinopteri; order Cyprinodontiformes; family Goodeidae; genus Crenichthys; species Crenichthys baileyi. The sequence goes on from JAHHUM010000023.1 coordinate 107,997, forward strand.
AATTGGGCAAAAGAAAACTCAAGGCATTTTGTGGTTACTTGTGTGCTTGTGCAGAATCAGCATTCGCTCTTTGCATGAAAAGAGAATCAACTTGACAACTAAGTCGGAAGCTAAGGAGAAACTTTCTATTTTAAGAAAAGAGAGTAAATAGGGAAGAAATACAGTAAAAGGCTGATGTTAATTTGTGAACACATCAAATATTTCGCAGCAATCTAAGTTATTAAACATGTACCTTACCTTACTTGTTGTGTTTCTAAATTGTAATTATTCTTCTAAAAAAAGACACAATCTTTTATTTGTTCTGGTTAGCTTTGACATAATGAACACATGGGGTGTTGATTTCTTTGATCCCGAGATAAGTACAGTCAAATCCTTATTTACAAATTCTGGAGGTAGAACGCTGCTCAGAATTAACTGCTAATCCACAATTTTTCCGTGTGGTGATTAGACTTTATGTAACGTGGGATTTTTGTGTACCTTTAATTCGATGTCTACCCATCAGCCTCAAAAATCTGTGGCCTACAATTCCATAAGAGTTAGTTTGCTGCTCATTCTCCTTTGCACATCTTCGCCAGCTGTGGATTAGTGGAAAGAGTGGTTGTCTAACAAACCCCCTTGACTGCTTGTCAAATTGCCTCCTGATGTGACAAAAAAGCTCTTGAGCCATCGGAATGGATAAAAAAAACTCTATATAAGTTCCGTCCATCACGGCTAGTTTCTGACCCTCACCTGTGGTTATTAAAATGGATTATGACAGAAAGTATGAGATCCCAGATACAAGTGGTTGAGACAGTTAGCTTCCCCGGTAGGGTGGCTGAGATTAGCCTTAGAGACTGGAAGGGGAGAAAGGGGAGCTTTGAGTAGAGGAGCTGCTGCCTGCTCTGCTGAGGTGGTACAAACATCTGCACTGACCAGCTACCTTCAAGACCTGATTAATACATAGATTTATACTTGTATATGTAGTAATGTTTTTAAGAAATAACATCAAAGGAATCTCTGATTACTTTTCATTAGATAAATGCTTGAACATTAATCTGTAGCTCAATCTCTAAATTGAGTACAACACAAGAAAAGCAAGTTTGGTGTAGAAGATACATCTTTAAAATGCTGCTATAAGCTGCTTAAACAATAATTAAAGTTAATCATCTTTTGATCTTTGTGAACACTACATTGCAGAATCTTTCCACAGAAACTCATTCAGATCGAATTCCAAAACTTTCTTTTTATATTTTTACAAGTCCACATAATATTGTAACGACTGTGTTTTAGGGTTCTGTTCGGGGTTCATGTTGTTGTTATGTGTAATGTTCTCATGGTTGCCATATTGTTTATGTATGCCTCTGCTGACTTACGCTGCGTTTGTGGTGCTGGTCATGTGGGCGGGGAAACCGCCAAGGGGTAGAGAGAGGGCGGGATTGGTAAAAGGGAGTAGGGAAGTAGGCAGCCTAGAGACTGGCAGTTAGTACTGTTGTGTTTGAATAAAAAACCCAGTTCAAAGGAACACCGTGTCGGCGTCATTACAATATTTTCTCAAAAGTGGGATCATCAAGATTTTTTCTGGCAAATGTGTTATTTTGGCCTCTCCTTCCTCAACAGTTGTTTTCACCTTCGAACTCTCCCAGGGATCTCATCTTTGTCCAGTCTTATTCTTAATGTTCAATCAGGAACACTGACCTTACCTCAGGCAAATAAGGGAGGTAGTGCTTTAGATGTTGTTCTTGGTTCTTTTGTGACCTTTTGGAACAGTCATCTATTAACTTTTGGAGTAACTTTGGTAGGCTGGCCACTCCTGGCAAAGGCACTGTTCCATATTTTCTCCATTGGTGGAAAATATCTCACTATGCTTTGCTGGAGTCCCAAAGCCTTAGAAAGTGACTGTGTTTCTCGTCTGCTCTTGAATTTTTCTTTTTTTTTGTATTTACTTGGAGTATCTCATGTTTAAATTACTTTGATTATCTAAAATAATTAAGTGTGTCAAAAAAGCAAAATCAGAAGAACCTAAATGGGCCACGATAAGGTTGCAAGATGTGGGGAACCTGAGTGCAGCACAGTGTGGAGCTCAGGGGGGTCCCAAATGGGAAAGCCCATTTCAAAATATGGGCGTATTGTGCATTGTAACTGTTGGCCCACAAATAACCCTACTGGGGGTCATTTGGTAGCAGTAATTTTGTGACAGCTTAGGGTTTGACTGTGGGCTCTATGTAGGCCACACATAATTAAACTTTAAAAATAAAAAAATAAATAACTTTAAATTTATTTTAATTTTGCTGCCAGATGTAAACACTTGACCTCAGACCTGTTCAATTGTGACTGAATTGGCCAAGACTTTTGTTAGTGCCAGGTCTAAACAGCAGCTACGTCTTAACTTCCCTAAGTATAGAAGCCCCTCAGTGAGATTAACCTGACCCTGTTAAAAGGGAAAGGAATTAAAGAACAGCATTCTTCAGTTTAATCAGGGACATTAAATAGTAATCTTGATTTTCAGTCTTGCAGTGCAAGCAGAGAACATTCTAAGACTAAATATTATTTACAGACAACAAACTGCCAGAGAATGCATATTCTTTTCCAATTATTCTGTAAATGTTTGTATGCGTGTTCGTACCCTCCATACTGCATCCAGGGGCCATGCAGGGCTGGAAATCCTGTGTGCTTGGGCAAGGTACGCTGAGATCCAGCTGAGCCTTCAGCATCCTCTGCCTCATCCGGCGACCTTTGTCACATGTGGCGCTGCTACAGGCCGACCAGGGAGACCAGGGGGAGTAAATGCATGTCTCTGGTGTGTCATCTAAGAGAGGTAGATGGACAGATCAGGAAAGCGTGAGGATTTCTTTCTTTTTTTTATAATAAATTATAAATTAGAGGAAAATAATTTCATTTATTTCCTGTTATTTGGGGAAAGCCTGGGGTGAAAAGGTCAATGTGGGCAGTTTAATTTGCATTTCAAAAGATTAATAATCTATCTCACTGCGAATATGGAAGTTTTATTTTTCAGGTGCAGTGAAGATGGAGAAAATTACTTAACACTAACTCTAAATATGATTAGAGCAAGTAGCGGACTACCAGACTCCACAAAATGACATCTAAGTAAGAAAGGAACCGGCAGATGGATTCAGGCTGAACATAAGAGAGGAGTATGATTTGTGAATGTCGCATCCAATTATCAGTGGAAGCAGAGGTATGAGAAGTAGCAGGGTTATGGGGTTCAATTAAAATTTCTCTCCTGGGTAAATGAGAGGAGGAGGGGAGAGAGAATATAATGTTAGGTGGCAGGAAAGAGAAAACCAGCGGTGACTCACTGGGGAAAAAATGTATTAGACAGCTGGAGATCATTGTTAAAATCTACCTTGTGTGCAAATTCTTGCACCCAAGCAAAAGCCATTTCATGTAAACATTTTTAGAGGGCTATAGATGCACAGAAAAAAAAAAACATCAAGCACCAATTCCTTTGTGATTAGCTGTTCACTAGGTGGAATAAAAATGCTAAAAGAAGTGATATCTGAAAATAACTGCAGTGTGTTATCTAGTCAACTAGAAATCTGAATCAGCTCTAATGGTCAAGTTGTGCACACAAAGCAAGGACTTTGGTTTCACATGTTCTCATAATACAGATATTTAAATAGAAATATATGAACTTTGGAGTAGATAAAACAATTAAAAAGAAATAAATGAATAAATGTATATATTTGTATCTTTACAAATAGAATAGAATACTATTTAATTTAAGAGTTGTTTGCACTGACTGGTTAGGCCATCAACATCACTGGCTATTTTCATGCTAACTCTACATGCACTGTGCTCTGTGTGTTGCTCAGCTCGGAATAAAAAAATAATAGTATGCACATCCTTACACCCTGACCTGTAGTGTTAGTCAGCAGGATAGATATCAATATTGGTCCCAAGAGTTTATTTTAGGATGTGAGGTGATCACTCTTTTAAAGCATTAGCACCAAGCATGTGTAGTACTTCACTTCTTTCCATTCATTGCTGATGTATTTGAAAATCAGCTAAAGACTTCCTTTTAAACAGGGGCTTACTTCAGCATGGGTTGTATTGGTTTCATTGTATTTATCTTGTCTTTAAACCTTTGTTTTAATGTACCCTGTCTGTGTTTCACCTTTACTGCCTTGTCAAGGAACTTGTAAACTGCCAAAATTTAAATTGTGCCTTTTTTAAGTCGTACTGACATTGAAGGGACTTTATGCCAGATTCATATTTACATAATCACACTCGCAAACATGCACAGATTCATTCACCTGTCAGTCATATGGGTTGGGTGCCTTGCACATGGGCACATCAACATATAGCAGGTGAGGAAACTGCCATCAAACCCACAACGTTCCGACTGCAAGATGACTACTCTTCTCATTGAGCCACAGTGGTACTCAATAAATAAAATAGTTTGCTTGAAAAGCATCCCCACAGAATGATGCTGCCATCAACATGTTTCACAGAGATGTTCTGCGGGATGTGCAGTGTAGTATTGCGCAACATAAGTTTTACATGTAGGCCAGAAAGTTACACTTTGGATTCATCAGGCTAACTTATTCTTCCATATGTTTGTCCCCTACATGGCTTGTGGCAAACTGCACACTGGAACTCCTAGGGGTTTTCTTCAACACATGCTTTCTGCTTGCCACTTGTCCATAAATGTGAAATTTATTGAGTAACGTGACTAATAGTTGACGTTTTCTCTAATCTGAGTTGTGGATCCCTGCAGCCTACAGAGTTAAAGGGTTTTGGGTCAAAAAACATTAATAGGAGTATTTGAGAAGGACAAGACCCTGAACCAGGGGTGGTGCTCTGCAACAGCAGGAGCTCCACCTTCACACAGGAGGTTGAAGCCAAATGCCTTCTCGATCTTTAAAGTTGTTATTTTACCACTAATCTGAGTTTCACCTGAAACCAGCTGGGTCTGTAATGAGCACAGTTTGTGTAAATACAGATACCTGAAGAATGTCAATTTCAAAGAAGAAATATATTATTACACAATGATAAGGTTTGAATTAATAATGTTACCTTCCTCCTTCTCCTCCTGTCCAATATCAGCTACTATGTCATCGATGGTGTCTGGGACAACATTACACTGTTCCCCCTGTGCACAGAAGGAAAGTTGAGGTTACATGCTAGAAACCTGAAACAAGCTCATCTTTAGATATGAGCCTTTTTTAACACATTTAAAGTTGACCAGTCTTTCATAATGATTTTAAATAGACAAATGAAAAAAAAAAAAAAATTTTCAAGCATTTCCATAGTTACTGAATAGGAGAAGCTCTAAGTGAACAAAATACATGTAAGTGGATGATGACATAAAATCTAAAAAAAGTCAACCTGGTGTCTGAGCTATTTCTGCTCTTAGCACCAACTTAGCTTTAAAGGTTATGTTTACAATAATATATAATACAAACCATTACAGATTGACCTTATGAACTTTGCATACCTGTTTTATCCTGTTCAGGATCACAGGAGTTGGTGCTAATTCCAGATGTTGCTTTTGAGTCATGTTGTTAGCTATTAGAATTCTATTGCAATGACAGACCCTTCAGAGTTGTACCAGATACATGCCAACAAATATATATCTATATTTTTGCATATAACATCAAGTGTTATTCTGACATACCAATTTTCTATGGCATTAACATGGCAAGACAATATACATCTCTCACCTTTCTAGTAATACGTTCCACCACTACCCGAGCAACAGGAGCAATTGCGCCCCCTTCTGGGTCATAGAAGGGGCTTTGAGGGTGGTCCAGACTGGTCAGAGAACGAATTTTCTCCTGAGGAATGGTGGGCTTGTTTGGTGACTGAAACAGCCCAAAAGAAAAAAGTGTCAGTGGTCTGTTAAATGTTGTATAACAGAAAATCAAAGAATCAAGTTCGGCATCTGCTTATAAAAAAGTTTCCATATTCAAGAGATGTTTGAGGCTCTTTTCCACCTTGCAGCCTTAATTGAAACCATATTTTGAATCACTGCAATTTCTCAACACAATACTGTTTGCATAGTGTCACTACAGTAACAACCTTTCCAGGTCAATGCTAAATAGAAGATTCATAATACGCCTAAATTCCCACTATGCATTAAATTTGAAGTGTAATTATTTTAGAAAAAAGTGTAAAAGAAAAAAACGAAAAAAAAGAAAGAAAGAAAGAAAGAAAGAAAGAAAGAAATGTTATGTGAACAATTACATTAATAATAATAAAGAATCTACCGTTCTTAAGTTGGTTAGAACCTTTAGAGGTATCCACAAAATGCATCAAAATCTAACTCTTTTTTTCTTTTGTACCTTCTAACAGTTTCCTTTAGTGCCCTTTCTTTAATTATTTTTTATATGTTGTGTATTTTTAAATATAATGTGACTTGACTGTAGAGTCATAGATCATTCAGAGAAACGAAGAAAGTGTCAGGATTTGTGTAGCGGAGGACCCCGGAATGCAGACGAACAGGCAGCATGACGGTAAGTGAAATTATTTAATTAACAAAACTTACTACAGAAGGTGAAGCCTTAACAGACATGGGCAAGCTGGCAAGACACGCTTGGCATGATCAACAGAACAAGACATGAGCAGAGATGGTGATCCAAAATGTTTCCACGAGGAATGAACAGAACAGATGTGTATATATAGAACAAGAACCAGGTGAAACGAGAAGACTGAATGCTAGGTACAGGTGAACTGAATAAAGTTAATTGTCAGACAGGAGAGAACAAATCGTGGCTGGAGCAAAACAGAGACTCTTGAATACAAACTTAAACACAACTAGTAAACCATGAAACTAAAGCATAACCAGATCCAAAAAACTTAACTTGACAAAACATGAACTAGAAGATGTTGAGGTAAAATAATTCCACCAGATATAATAATACAGCCTCAACACCCCAGTCCGGATGTCGTGAGAAAGAACAGATGAAGAGCAGGAAATTAAGATTAACAAAAGTTTAATTTGTTAAATGATAAGTCCAATAATTCCCAATGCATATTGAATACAAAAGAATGATACAAAAACTAAAGCATGACCAGGAAAATAACAGAAGCATGATTCAAAACCTATCAAGAATAATAATAATAATAATTAAAGCTGCAAGCAGCCTTGAAGGCCCTCACACCTCAGCGCAACTCGGCCTGTGCAGCAACCGGGGGCGCCTGGCATCACCGCCTGCGCATGACCAACGAGGCTGCCCTTCAATACCACACATCGCCACTAGGAGGGACTGTGAGCGACATGTCATATGATGTGCGGACATGTAGAGTTGTCCTCTGGCGAGAACCATTTAAAATTTGGGTGAAATCCGACCTTCCAGATGGAAACTGGACTCACTTGTTTATTAGTGGGTGGGGCTGAAATGATGTCATAAACTGACTGTGGCAACATGTTCAGCATTGATCCCTGATGATGTATACTACATTTCAAGTGGATCCGATGATGTATGAGGGAGACAGAGCACTTGAAATGTCATAGTGGGCGCTGTTGATTCAAATTCCAATATAATTCCAATAGAACTGTTTGTGGGCTTACAAAGATCAACCATATTCAGTTTGGAGTAAATCGGACCTTCCTGATGGAAGCTACACTTATTTGTTTATTAGTGGGCGGGGCTAAAGTGATGTCATCAATTGACTGTGTCAACATGTTCATCAATAACTCATGATCATGTATACTACATTTCAAGTGGATCCGTTGATGTATGAGGGAGATATAGCCCTTGAAGTGCCCTAGGGGGCGCTATTGATCCAAATTTCAATGTAATCCAATAGAGCTGTTTGGGGGCTGACAAACATCAACTATATTCAGTTTGGTGTGAATCGGACCTACCATACGGAAGCTATACTCATTTGTTTATTAGCGGGCGGGGCTAAAGTGATTGTCCATCATTAAGTCATGATGATGTATACTACATTTCAAGTGGATCCGATGATGTATGCGGGAGATATAGCCCCTTGATGTCAGCATTTGACCACTGAATATAGATCAGGGTGTTATCTGGATCAATCCCAGAAAGATTCATGTGTCTGATTTTCCTTGTAGGAACTAGTAACAGTTTCGTGTTTCATGGCGAGAAGTCATATTTTGAGGCGTGGCCACGCCCACACGCTTTCATGTCTCAAAAAGCTTTTGATAACTTTTGATCCCCAATGCCTTAAGAGTATACCGGGGGTTTTCAAGTCTTTAAGTCAAAAGCTGTAGGAGGAGTTCGCTCAGATATGCGGGCTAGAAACGCCCAAAACGGGGTCAAAATGTCAAATTCAATCCAAAATGGCCGACTTCCTGTGGGGTTTGGACCAATGCTCCAAGAGACTTTTTGTAGGTCCTGAGAAGTTACATTGTGTACCAAATTTCACAATCCTCGGTCAAAGCATGGCTTGGGGCTGATTTTTAAAAATTTTCTAGGGGGCGCTGTGGACAAATTAGGCCACGCGCACCAAATATGACATCAGATCTCTGTGGGGGACTGGACTAGGATCAATCACATTGAATTTGGTGCTGATCAGATGATTGATTGGGGAAAATTAAGAGCCAAACGTATGGCCAGGCGTGACGTCCAACTTCGCCATCCCCACCAGGCCAAGCCCTTTTTTATGAAAAGTCACTGTGCTTAAAACAAATTTAGAGCCACTAGTTATCTGTCTTCTGACACACTTTAAATTTGTTTTTTTTGGGGTCAAAGGGGTCAGAGAGGCACCTTTCCAAGTGAAAAAAGTGATTCCCGGGTTTCCCAGGGGGCGTGGCTTTGATGATGTCAGCATATGACCCCATAGGATCGACCCAAAGGGGTCCGCCTTCATGCCAACTTTGGGTGATTTGGGCATTTTTTTGGGAAAGTTTTTGGCATTTTTCTTTGGGCGAAAAACGCCAAGTTCGTGCCCCCCCCCGGGCCCCAAAACATGGCCAAAAACAAAACGTTTTTGATAATTTTTAATCCCCCATGCCTTACCTGCATATTGACCAAAATATGAAGCCGATAGCTTAAAAAATTCCCGGGAGTAGTTTGTTAAAGTTCGAGGTGAGTAAAAGGGGAAAAAACGGCCCAAAAATCGGCCTTTGACCAAAATGGCCGACTTCCTGTGCGTTTTAGGGCATCCCCCCAAGAAAATTTTTTCATGTTTTGGGGAAAGATCTAGCTATGTACCAAAATTTCAGATCTCTATGACTTACGGTTCGGCCTATGAAATTTGGGGGGCGCTGTAAAAGGTTTTTGGGCCCACGCCCACTGACAACGACATTAAGGAAGAAGAATTTCACGCGGGGGACAATTTTGGGTAAAATCGTTTGAGTTTTCGTGCATGGCAAAGTCCCGAAAGAAAGAAAGAAAGAAAGAAAGAAAAAGAAAGAAAGAAAGAAAGAAAGAAAGAAAGGAAGAAAAAAAAGAAAAAAAAGAAAAAAGAAAGAAAGAAAGAAAGAAAGAAAAAAGAAAGAAAGAAAGAAAGAAAGAAAGAAAGAAAGAAAGAAAGAAAGAAAGAAAGAAAGAAAGCCTACGATTACAATAGGCCCTTGCAGTTTTCCTGCTCGGGCCTAATAATTCAGTTTTCCCATGCACATGGACACCAGTTTTGAACACCAGTTTGAAACAACCTGGACATGCTGCAAAATAAAAGCAATTAACAAAAGAAGTCAAATTTAGGACCAGGAAATTAATTGTGGAACACGAACACTACTCCAGCAGCATAAAAGGACTGAATGGCTATGAAACAGGCTTTTCAAAAAGAAATTGACTGTTTCTCTTGAGGAAGAGAACAGTTTAATGACAGTCATTCAAAACAGAGTCAATATAAAATGTATAATGCAACAATAACTGTTAGAGTTTATTCCCAGCCAGTATGGCAGGTGTTTTATTGTTTGATCTCTGCATGCATCAATGATTTTATTTATAGTCTGCTTTAAAAAGAGATATGCACTTCTGTTTCCAGGTGCATCACATTGAGTGTGTTCAGGCACTTAGTTAAAAAAAAAAATAAAATAAAAATATGACAAACAGACAAATCTTTTAAAATAACTCCTCTGTTTAGTTTTTGAACTGATATTTTTTTCTGAATAACAAATACAAAACAGACGCTTCAGTTTCTATTTATTTGGATTAAAATGATGAATTGATGGAAAATTTGCTAAATTGCTGCTGACTCTCTTTGTTTTTTCTGTATGTCATTCACCGTCAAACAAGTTGTACATCTTTAAATTAAACAGTTTTGACAAAAAAGAAAGAAACAGCTTGAACCAGAATTGTCAAACCATTTTACAGTATTTAAAGTGGCCATTATTGTGATCAGGACTAGAGATAGGGTAGTGGAGTAAATATCGAAGTCTAATGGACAATGCACATGTGCCTATAATATAGAGATTCTCAAACAGAACCTTTTTCAGTGCAGGATCCTTGGGTTCCTTATTTATATCAACATATATTTGCACCATGACACCCACTTTGTTTTTGTTTAGTGGCATGAACATTATTTTTTGTTATTTATATAGTAAGGTCAATTGTTAGTTTACAATGTTCAACAGGGGAAGGAGTGTGTCAAGATGAGGAGCTAAGGGAGGAAGGGATTGGCGAAGAGCATAAACAGAGAAGTCAGAAACGATTAACCAAATTTTCCTTACACTTATCAAAAAGACAAGAAATTTAAAATATATGCCTAGTTTTTTTTTTTTACAGATTTTGTTCTAAAATAACAAAAACAAAATAAAGAGAGACAAACAAAAAGATCTTTGTGTATCTGAGCAGAGATTTTCATATACAGTAGGTTGGACAAGATGAATGTTTCTGACTGTGAATGGGATTTACTAAATGCTTACTGTATCGAATGCCTGCATTGTACAAAATGCTGATTTTGTAATATAACTAGCAGTTAACAGGTATATTATGATCCTGGAAAGTTTGTCCCACTCTGACCACGTAGAAAGCAAGGTTTAGAAGTGTAGTCATATATTAGTCTTAGAAACCCACAGAAAAAAGGAAAACTTGATATAACAAACAAGAGATCCCTGGAAAATGTCCCCAAACTCACATTAATCTTAAACAAGTACTGAATTATCTTTGTTTTACTTTCAAATACTGACTTTCATAAAGAATAACTTGCTGCTGCTGTGAGTGCCAATGTTTGCAGAAGTGACATAAATAAATAGCTCATGAGGCTAAAATCAAGTTCTGAACACTGAAGAAACACTTCATCCTTCAAAAGCAACACCACCTGAATAAGCGCCGTGCTTATTCATGAGCATGCAAACTATAAATAAATTGCTCCAGTCTCAAAACAGTTGCTGAATATGGATGAGCCCGTTTTATTCCAAGGCTGAAACTAAAGACGCCTTTCACAGTAACGGAAAGTGAAAGTGAAAAGCACTTCGATGCTGCATTTTATAAAGACATAGGACTGATTTAAACATACTGCCAGTGATCCTTCCTTGATTGTATACAGCAACATGTAAAAAGCCTCTAGGTTTGATAGTAAATTAGAAATCCCTTAAAATTATCTTCTGTATAAACTAAAGAGCACAGTTGGAGCGGCAACATCTCTCGCTGTTTTATATAGTACATAGTCATTGGACGAAAAATGTTTCCATGACTAATAAAATCAAGGGAAAACAAAAGAAAACAGCCCTTCCAAACACAGTAAATGGCAGTCTCTTTAACACAATGTCACAACAGACAGACTTTAGAGAAGCAACTGTTGTTTCCCATAAATTTGGAAAAGGTTATAAAGCATTATTCGAGCTCTTTAACTACATCTTTTGAATGTGACAAAGATTATTCACAAGTGGAAAACATTTAGGACAGCTGCCAATCTCCCCAAGACAAGGGGTCAGAGTGAATTCACCCCTATGTTCTGAGAACTGATTAAAACCGCAAGAGCTTAATCTCAGACTCTGAAAGCATCCCAAAGAATGCTAAAGTTGATGTCAGTAAAATTAAGAAAAATAACACACTTGTATAGTTTGTCCGAGGAAAACACCACTTCTCTTTAAGAAGAGTTAGCAACACAACTTAGGTTTGCAAAGTTAAATCTGAATCAAGCACATCAATTCTGGAACAATGGAATTTGGACAGATGAGACAAAGCCAAGATGTTTGGCCTTGATCCACAGTGCCACAGTTTAATTCAACCGCAGCATATCTGCATAAAAACTTTTTCTAAGCTTCCAAGCATGGTGGTGAAGTGGTGACAACGAAATGTCTGCATACCATAATGAACTGAGACACTGCTGTAAAGAAAAGTAGGCTGGAAGTTTGTTTAAAGCGTCTTAAGGCATTATACACAAACATTTACGTCATGTGAACGTTCTAATTTGTTTCTGACCCAGAAACGACCCTTAACTAGATAAAAACATCATAGCTGTGTGAGATCACGCTTTTCATACCTCATGTTTCATTCTTATGGCAGCGCAGAGCAGCAAAATGTTAAATGTCTCCAATATACCCACACAGTGGCGGTTCTAGACCAAATTTACCAGGGGGGCCAGGGTGGGGCCAGTGTTTTTTCATGGGTGCACAGAACAAAAGAATAATAATGAAACAAAAAAAAAACAGGACAATATTTCATCGTTTCATATATTAAGTATGCCACAGAGAGACTTGTGGCTTTGGAGCTGCAGGTTGCACAACCCTGATCTAGCAGATGAAAACGTTGATCCTATCTCAATATGGCTCAGGCTAAAAGTGCAATGCTTTAATTTTTAATTAATTGTTAAAGTAAAACTGTTAAGTTAAATAAAATTGGTCCATGGCACCAATTAGTTACGGTTTCTGTGTCTTCGCATATCATCATAAGAAATTGATTTAGTATCAGTATAGGGCTATAAGAGGGGCCAGGACCAGTTCTACAGGGGCACTGGCCACCGTTGGCCCCTGTCTAGAACCGCTCATGTACCCACATGCTTCATTTTTTGACCTAATGGCCTCTTTTCTTCATTGATGTTCTTGTAATTCCTTAATGACTGTCATGACAGATTTAGTGAATTGACAACATTTTAGCAAGCTGAGATGCTGTTTTGGGGCTACTGCAGGATAATTGAAAGGACCTGTCAGTTATCAGCCTCTTTCTGAAAAACAGATGTAATATTATATGAAATTGAAAGTACTACCTCATATGTGACACCACTGTCTGTGCCTGCATCCCACGGTATGAGGTCTGCCACAAGTCTCTGGACCCAGCCGCAGTCCTTGGTACAGAGATCCTCTCCAGACAGCCCCACATTCCAGTCCGGACTTGGCCCAAGCATAGTGAGGAAGGACATGAGGTGCCGGGTCCGATCCACAGAAAACTCCGCAGAGGGAGCTGCTCGCCTGGTTTAAAAAACAAAAACAAAATATATACAGTATTTTGAACTACTTATGTTCACAAAGGTTCTGTTTAAGGTCTAGCAGTAATCGGGTCTGGGTAAGCCTATTAAAATTAAACAAACAATTTTGGTGATGACACTTTATTCATGATTTACAGGGGGAAGGGCAATTATTTTTTCACACAGACTATCTTTTTCCTTTCCTAAATCAATTTAATAGAAAACGTCTTTTTGTATTTATTCAGGTTCCCTTTGTTTGATCTTAAATCTTGTTTGATGATTTGAAGAACTGAACTGTAACACAAAGCCAAAACAGAATATTGCTTTAACAACAAAACACTTTGTCAAAGCAAACTATATGTCCAATATTTATAACTGTGATGTAAACAGATTGTTAAGTTGTGTCAAAACGTTCTTAGACTTCGAGAAATATTTTTAATAAAGCTTACTACTACAGTTTTTGGTGGTAATCATCAGTTTGTATGGTGCTTGAAATCTTCTTGAAGTCTTTTTCTGTTAACCATGTTACACCTGTTGTAGTGCTGTTTGTGTGGATGCTTGGGCCACGTCCCGGAGTGGTGGGCTCCCGTCGGGTGGCCTATAGCTCATGGGGATGTGTTGGACCCAGCCATAGGACACAGGATCTACGCTTTGTTCTGGTGGGCATCCCTCCCCTGCTTGGTGCTTGGCAGTCTTGCTGCCGGAGTTTGGTGTGGGCCCTGGGCCCCCTGGGGGACTGGCTTGGCCTGTGTGCCGTTAGATGCCATGTGGGTACGTCTTTGGTTTGGGGGCTGCTGCTCTTTTGCTTCACTGATGACCTACCTCTGTTCGGGACAAAAGGCTACCTTAGGGTGATGCCTTGTGTCTGTCCTTTGTTGCTCTTGGGTGCTGTGCGTTGCAAGCCTTTTACGGCTCTGGGCACCCCTTGCACCTCCAGGTTACAAACACGTTCACATACACCCACTCACACTTATTTCTACACATATGCTCAGCCACTCAAACACCAATGTACACACACACACAAACACATGTTCATGAAACATTTCGATTAATTACATGTGAATTTGACAGTACCAATGTCTTGACCTCTGACCCAAGTTGCGAAGGCTAATTGCTTGATAATTGCATCCACAAAATACCTAATCAGAAGGAGAAAATATGTGATTATGTTGTAATCATTTTGCACACCCTCAATGTCATGACTGCATTAAGATATATGGGAAAAAATAGGTTTAAGAAACTTTCTTGTTGGTGTCTTAACCATCTTATTTAACCCCACAAGTGAGTAAAAACTTGTCATTTCAGCATACAAAGTTGCAGAAAAGGAGATGGTGTTTCAGATTCACTGAGAGTCTCTGACTGCAGATGCACACAAGCGTTTGGACTGCCGTTATTAATAAAATAATAGTTGCACAAGATATTGCAAATGGCACACAAAGCTTGGAGGGACAATTAAACAGATGTTTAGTGGAAGATACACAAGTGTCAGCATGTGAGTGAGTGTGTGCATATAAAGTCTCCAGGGCTGCAGTCGTGATAAGATCCTAATTGCTCTTGAACTAATTCCAGAGGATGCCAGAGTGTGTTATAATTCAAACCACTTGCCACTCACAAATCATATAAAGAATGTCATCGGAAAACAATAAGGTTTATTAATATTCATATACTAAAATAGTTTATTGATTGTGCCGGAGCTGAAACTTTATTCAAACAAACTTCTATGTTGTGCTTATTAATTTTGCTAATTGCTACTTATGATGCAGATTAATTCATTTAGAAGGCAAATAATCTGAAGATACATTCACAGTCACAGAAAAAAAGTGTCTCATGTTTTCCTTTTGATCATCAGTTACAGATGATGAACTAAACTCTGAAAACAAATTCCTTCTTTGTTATGTTATTCATGTCTTTTTTAATTTATTCTTTTTAGAAATATATGCTTTGAATAATTTTGTAGCCATGTTAATGCCATTTCTCAGCAATATATATTCATTATTTTCTTTGTTTGCCTCAAAAGTAAAGTCAAGGTTGCCCAGTTTTCAATACATTCTGTGAACATTTTTTGTTTGTTTGTTTTAACAGAAATTACAATAAAATGAGAATTAACACATTTCTTCAAGAGGCAGGCTGTATTAGTCATAAATCAGATGAAAACGTGTTTCTTCACTCCTACAAATCCCTATTTATGATTACTTTGTGACAACAAAACCTGTTTGTCCCCTCCTGTTGGCGGGCCTATACCTACCACACACACAAAAGATGAAACTCACCTCCAGCAAAGGTATTTAAAGTAGCTGAAATTTTACTACTTGTCCAAAATAACCATAATCATACACACCCATGTGTTTTTTGTGGTTCCCAAACCTTTGCTGGGCAAAAACTTTCCTTCTATTACTCAGTTTTCTGTTCAGTCGATATATTTACAACCTTGTCGTATATACGACGATAACTGAGAAGGTTGGTCACAGACTCTCTGGTAGTTTTTTGGTTTTTAATTGTTTTTTAGCTTCAGCAGCAACAGAAAGTGACAGCCAACAGCCCTCACATACAATTAGAGTTACATTATAAAAACTGCCTCCAGCCAAATCTGCAAGAGGAGTAAAGGTGACACTAACTTGATGCACCACAGCGTTGCACAGAAAAAACTGGCCTCAACATCTAAACTGCAGTTCTTCCCACAATAGTGAATAATATCGAGTACCAAAAGTGCTACAATTTATAAATAAATAAGCCATTAAATAAATGCATAACGCAAATTTCTAATCAGCCAATCACATGGCAGCAACTCAATGCATTTAGGCATGTAGACATGGTCAAGACAATCCGCTGGAGTTCAAACAGAGCATCAGAATGGGGAAGAAAGGTGATTTAAGTGACTTTGAACGTGGCATGGTTGTTGGTGCCAGACAGGCTGCTCTGAGTATTTCAGAAACTGCTGATCATCTAGGATTTTCATGCACTACCATCTCGAGGGTTTACAGAGAATGGTGCGAAAAAGAGAAAATATCCAGTGAGCAGCAGTTCTGTGGGCACAAATCCCTTGTTGATGCCAGAGGTCAGAGGAGATTGGCCAGACTGGTTCGAGCTGATAGAAAGGCAACAGTAACTCAAATAACCACTCGTTACAACCAAGGCATGCAGAAGAGCATCTCTGAACGCACAACACGTCAAACCTGGAGGCAGATGGGCTACAGAAGCAGAAGACCACACCGAGTGCCACTCCTGTCAGCTAAGAACAGGAAACTGAGGCTACAGTTCACACAGGCTCACCAAAATTGGACAATAGAAAATTGGAAAAACGTGGCCTGGTCTGATGAGTCTCTATTTCTGCTGTGACATTCGGATGGTAGGGTCAGAATTTGGCGTCAACAACATGAAAGCATGGGTCCATCCTGCCTTGTATCAACGGTTCAGGCTGGTGGTGGTCGTGTGATGGTGTGGGGGATATTTTCTTGGCACACTTTGGGCCCCTTAGTATTAATTGAACTCCAAAAAACATAAAACCATGGCTGCCCAAATCACGCAGAATTAACTCGCACCTCAACTCTCCTGTTTCCACCAGAACTGTCCGTCGGGAGCTCCACAGGGTCAATATACACGGCCGGGCTGCTATAGCCAAACCTTTGGTCACTCATGCCAATGCCAAACGTCGGTTTCAATGGTGCAAGGAGCGCAAATCTTGGGCTGTGGACAATGTGAAACATGTATTGTTCTCTGATGAGTCCACCTTTACTGTTTTCCCCACATCGGGGGAGTTATGGTGTGGAGAAGCCCCAAAGAAGCGTACCACCCAGACTGTTGCATGCCCAGAGTGGAGCATGGGGGTGGGTCAGTGATGGTTTGGGCTGCCATATCATGGCATTCCCTTGGCCCAATACTTGTGCTGGATGGGCGCGTCACTGCCAAGGACTACCGAACCATTCTTGAGGACCATGTTCATCCAATGGTTCAAGCATTGTATCCTGAAGGCGGTGCCGTGTATCAGGATGACAATGCACCAATACACACAGCAAGATTGGTGAAAGATTTGTTTGATGAACATGAAAGTGAAGTTAACCATCTCCCATGGCCTGCACAGTCACCAGATCTAAATATTATTGAGCCACGTTGGGGTGTTTTGGAGGAGCGAGTCAGAAAATGTTTTCCTCCACCAGTATCACGTAGTGACCTGGTTACTATCCTCCAAGAAGAATGGCTTAAAATCCCTCTGACCACTGTGCAGGACTTGTATATGTCATTCCCAAGACGAATTGACGCTGTATTAACATATTTCAATTTCTTATTAAGGACACCAATAACTAAACAAGTTTGCAAACAATTACAATATGAATTAAGCATATGAATTAAGCAATTAAAGCATACATAATTATGCAATCAGCATTTATTTAAAGGGAACATATGCTTTTAAACCCTTCCTTTTCACCCTTAAATCATTCAGTTGTGGTCTATACAAGCTTGAGAGCAACTCGTTTTGGTGCGGTCTCTTTAAATGCTGTTGAGGCACTTCCCGCCCCGACCCCTCCAGGTCAAAGAAAGCTTAACTTTGACCCATTCAGCCATTGTTGTAGTTTGATAACAATTATCTAGCGCTGCAGAAACAAGACAAAAATGGCAAAAACAATGCTAATCTCTTTATGTAAAAATACTATTCAAAACACACAGTCTGGTCCTGTCCTCAAGGAGCTAAAAGCAGCACAAAGCACTAACATAAGAAGAAGGCATGATGCTACTGCTATCAAAACAATGGCCAGGACGTTATATCGACACACAATAAATTCATGTCTAAAGTAAGGTTTGCTGTCATTGTAGCGTTATTTGCAGCTTACCACTTTGCTGTGTTCTTCGTGCCTATAGACAGAAGGAACTGAGCCCTTAATCAGATGAAGTTTTTCAGCAAATCCTTCTTGATACTGGAGGAGGTTGCTGAAGGGCTTGTCCTTGAAGTTGGGGAAATAGGAATTTCCACACTAATGTGGGAGACAGTGTAATGAATTGTGTGGGTTATTGCACCAAACAACTGAACCAAACATATTCTGTTTCAGTGTAGGCATACCTGAGCTTGGACTACAAAATTTGCAGAGAGAAATAAATATGGCAGATACACGAAACTGATCAGCCGGAAGTCCATGACCTTATTTAGCTGTTCCGCAGCAAATACTGTGACGTAACAGTTGGAAAAAGGTAACAGATCATAGAGAAAACTGAACGGACTAAAAAAAAATACGACCCAAACAGAATATAACGATATCTCAGCAACAAACAACCATGCACACACACTAAGGACATAAGGACAATTTAGAGTAACCTATTAACATAACTCCATACAGAAGGTACCTGGCTGGGATCGCAGGTAAATAAAAAATGCTGAAATAATTATATGATAGCATACAATAAATTTAAGTTTCTTTTTTTGTTTTTTATAAATATTTTTTTGTGGCACTTGCGGCCTTTATTTTTCTTTTTTTTGATAGTAGCTAGACAGGAAAGAGGGCAAAGAGACGGGGAGACATTCGGCAAAGGTCTCCAGGTCTGGGACTCAAATCCAAAGCCTCCATAGGCCTCCATAGCCTCATGATGCACATGGTCACACGCTTAACCCCTACACCACCAGCGCCACGCCTGAATTTAAGTTTTTAAAATTTATAATTATGTATTTACACTGATTATGTATGTAATGATGTATTTAAACTAACAGTTTTTTATTTAATGTGTTTAATATGGTTACAGTTTTAGATGTTATTTTTTATATATATTTATTTACTGGATTGTGGCACCTTTGGCCACAAGTAAGCAACTGCTCTCATTAAGGTGGGAGAAAAACAGCTAACCGTCAATAACTCAATCCAAAACTGAATGCAAAATGCCCCCATAAGAAAACTTTTGGTGCTCTAGTCAGTAAATGTGTACCTATTTTTGTCATAGCTTTAAGCATTCTTTTAGAGGTAAAGGAGTTTCCATCAAATTTAGCATTTCATGTCTGTGGGCAAGACCAGAACAGCTTTAAATCCCACACTGCTAAACACAACAGTAGTAGTAGCACCACATGCAGAAAATGATCATCCTATTTCTTTTATCATATTTACTGGGGTTTACTCAAGGCTTTTGCACAGTACTGTATATGCAAATCCCAGGAAAAAACAGCAACCAAATGAATGCTGGTGCAGGCAGAAAGTTCCCTCTTCTTCATAGATTATTCTTTAACAAAACATTTTTTGAATAATCTGATTAAACATTTTTTTTCCTTAAATGGTGTTTCCCCAGTTTTTTATTTTTTATTCAATCGTATCTCTTAGAGAAGTACCCTCTGTTTTGACATTGTGTGGTACTTACAGGTTGAGTGGCTGCCACGCTGGCCACTGAGCCTTGGTTTTAATGACGGTCAGCACTTCATCACCCTGCAAAGAGACACAGAGTGAATAGTGAATGTTATGATGTGTAATTTGCCTCTAAATAGAGGACTGTAAAGGGAGAAAAATTAAACACTGACAGAGAAAAGGCCTAAATTGACAAATTGGCGTGACTGGGAGGGAGTAATCTCATTCAAGGACAGCACTGTGTATCCACTTTTCTTAGGCTTAAGAGCATGGACAAAGTGTGTCATCATGACAAAATGGCTCTAAGGTGTTTTATTATAGATGTATTTTATCTGTATGGTAACACCACTTTGCACCCACCACTCACTTTTTTCTCTCTGCAGCATTTCAGACACTTTATGGTCTGCAGAGCACAATTTCCATCATTATGCATCCCATCTAATTATTCAGCCAAGAGCAGGAAGAAAATGGTAGATTTGGCCTAAACTTAGTTAATTGCTGTGAACTGGAAGGCCTAAACATACCTTTACAGTTCAATATATCTATATTGCACTATATCAGACTCTCTCTTTGCACCCACTGCTTGTTGCAGTAAAAAGGTTGACTGAAGGTTACACAGCCCTCTTTCTGAGTCCTAATTAAGAAAACGAGTGTGAGCTGGAGTGCTGTAGATGTGTGTTGTTTCTTCTGTATGAGTCTGTATGGCTAAAAACAATTTTAACAAGTGAGTGTTCATTGTCTCTTTCAGGCAGCCTGGGGCTTTGAGGCTTCAGTGGCTTCAGACCTCACCTCACTTTTCCACACACACAAGGCAAAGCAACATACAGATAAATACTCACATACAGACAGACGGGCACATACAGACAGATATGGAGACAAATAGAAAACACCAACTTGGGCCGAATCAGAGAGCAGTTCTAGCAAACTGACAAGAAGTCAAGAGGGACAGAGTCAGAAATGGATGAATCAATGTGCAGTGGACAGAAGTCCAGACAGGAATAGTTTCAGGCAAAGCAATAGCAGAGATCATAACCATATATTTCCTTCTGTAAGAACACTATTTTATGTGGAGGAAACAAAAATAATTTCTTCTTGCGTTTCTGGATTTGGAATCTTTTCTAATACTACAGGTCTTCATGTGAAAACATTATGACTGTATCCTGTAGGACATCCAATACTTTTTGTTTTTGGAAAATGTAAACATGTTTATATGACAGTTAATCGAAATCCTCACAATGATAAAACGCAATTCACAATAACGATATACTGCACATCTACTACAACTGCCTATCCCTACTGTCAATAATTTTGGT
Organism: Crenichthys baileyi; assembly: GCA_036173005.1. Lineage (NCBI taxonomy): Eukaryota > Metazoa > Chordata > Actinopteri > Cyprinodontiformes > Goodeidae > Crenichthys > Crenichthys baileyi. The sequence continues at coordinate 128,890 of JAHHUM010000023.1, forward strand.
GCTAGGGCTAAGTGGGGTCGGTGAGGCCACTGATTCTGGTGGTTGCACAATGATTATGGATCACTAAAGAAACTTAACCTCAAATCACTTGCCAGATAGTTTATGTGTTCCAACTGAGAAATCATCTAAAGCACACATCCAAACTGATTTTGGATTTCATTAAGCAGGCTAACAGCTTCTGGAATGGCCCCAACTTCAACCCTTTAGAAATTCTGTCCACTGTTGCATAAGACAGAGTCCATGCCAGGAAACCAACCTATGATTAGACAAAAGGTTAAATATCCATGCAGAATTGTGGAAGGAACCTTTTGATTTCTATAAAATGCACATGGCTGCTGATATGTATAATTTTGAGATATGTATAATTAAAAACTAAAAATGATTGCCATTCATATAAATGAGGAGTGTATGTAAGCATTTAAAAGTGGAACTGCAGTCCTGTTTTGCATTTCATCATGTCCAGGACACATTAGCAGTTCATAAAGTATATTGCAAATTCTTCAACTTATAAGCAATTTTTATCAGCTGCATAAAAATCCAAATGATCTATCATTTGGTCTATTTTGAACATTGGGTATGCATGGCAAAATGAAATCTAAATTGGCAATCTCAAAGACAAGTCACTTTAACAGAGTCAGCTATTCAGTGCTTAAACATTTCTCTTATCTCAGCAATTGTGTTCTTGGAATAAACAAGTTGAAAGTAATTTAATGTCATTCGTTTACTCTTCCAGCAATCATTACCAGACACCCAATGTTTTGCCTCAATTTAGGATGAAAGAAAAGCATCCTGGTACAGTCACACTGTCCAGCACATTTTTGCTGACAACACGTGGCACAAAAAGCTTTCTGGAGGCTGTTTGGGGATGCAAATTTCTCTATAATGGTCCTGTTTGTTTTTGGTAATTATAGTAATGACACAAAAGCATGTAATGTTTTTTTCTGAATTTTTTTTAGGAAGAAAAGAAAGAAAGGGGCTGACGAGGGTGGACTTAGAAAAATTGTTTAGGATGAAAGAAATTATAGCGAGAAAAAAAAAGAATTTGCACGCAGCATGATAGAAGGAGCAAAACATGTGATGGAGATCTCACAGCATTATATGGCTGAACATAAGGATAGGAAGAAAGATGAGAGAAATATAAGGACTGAAATGGGCAAGAATGGGAAAGAAGTATGTTGGGGCGAGTAACAAAAATATATTTGAGAGCAGAAGGAAAGGGAGGAGACTCCAGTTATTGTAGAAAATCTGTGTAGATAAAAAAAGAAGACAGGAAGTGCATGATAACAAATTTCTTTGAGTCTTGCATTCCTTTCATTTACTCGTTATTTTCTCTTTGACATTAGGTCTTTCACTTCCTCCATTAATAACCAGTGTATTTTGCCATCTTTACAAAATTTGCCTAAATCAATCACTTAGTGAGCTTTTCAGTGTCTATAGAAGATCATTGAGCTAGGTGAGAATGTTTACTGGAGAACCAGCCGTCATTAGCCTCAGTTTTTGGTAACGGCAATAAAGCATACATTTTGTTGTTTGATTGGGCCTAAAGATGGATCATTACCAGGTATTTTGTGTTAAGCTGCAGATTAGAAAATGTAAAATAAACTACCATTTAAATATTTGTATTTTCTGTGTGGAAGTTTAAACAATTTGGTCTGTGTGTGCAGTTCAACAGTGAAATTTGGAACTGAAGAGAGCTGTTCAATCAAAACTTTTCTGAAAATTATTAAACTGGAACAGTTCTGTGGAGAACAGTCCAGTTCAGTTTGATGAGACCAGCCTCATTGCTGTACAAGTTTTCATGCAAATTTGTTGCTTAATTTTCTAGCAGTAACAGCCAAAACAAATAAAAACCGTAAGGTGCCCCTCACACAGTATTATGATAACACTTAATTCTCCACAAAATCCACAAGAATTTGAAGGTGGCTGGAAATTTGAAAAAAAAATTATGTCAATTTGAAGTCATAACAATGCAAGTTTCTTGGTACTGCATAAATAAATATATTGTCCTCACATTCCCTGCCATCCCACCACACTGCTAATGTTACGAGTGTCATGGTTGCAACCTGGATGTTCCCCAGCCTGTGTCACATTCTTGTCACATTCGAATTTCTTGAGAATCTCTGAAGGAATTTAAAGGGCTGATGATGATGTTTGGAGGTCTGTGCTTTGTGATACTTCAGAAGGACATTTAACACCTTCAGTATGCTGTATGTCTTAGCCTGTCCCCCACTCTATGGTTTTACATGACTTACCCCTCTATTGCTTCTTTCAGAAACATTTCTTTCATAAACCTGCAAAAACGAGTCACCTCTGAGCTCCTTCTGGTCACTCATAGATCATCAGTGGAGACAGCCTTATCACTGTTGGACCACTTGTTTGCTGAATATTGTACCATTTACACATTGCTGGACACCACCAGGCCTTCCGACATCATCGGCCATTTTGTATCCAGTATTGTCTGCCACTACAAATCCCAGTGGGCACCGCGGCTGGTAGGACGGGGACGTCCCAAGCCTGACGTCACAAGAGGTCTGACGTCACACGAGGTTATATGGGAAGGCGGACGCTTTAAACCTTGCCTTAGGCTGGAGACCTCGACACGGTTACCACGCAACTGAAGCATCCTCTGGAGAAGAAGAGGTCCCACATGGAGTCTTCATTTATTCTCCTTCGTTGGCCAACGAAAAATTAATGAAAGAGGTTTCTGGAATGAGAAGGCCAGAAATTTCACTTTGTCGATCGAAGACGTGAGTTTAACACGTAGCCAAAAAAACCACGGAGTTTCAAGGAGACGGATCGCCACCTTGTTTTTTTTTTGTTCTAGTCGACTGCTGACGGTCAGATCATATTTTTCCCTTTCGCCAAGGAGGCCAAAAGACGAAGATTGACCGCTGTTCCCGAAGTTACCCGTGGACGCACGTTAACTTCCAACTTCCCCCCTCCTCCTCTCGCACTCGCAGCCCTGAAGGAAGGCTCCACAAAGTAAAACCATCCTTTATTATTTTCTTTATTTCTTTATTAGGAATAGTCTGGGCAGGGTAGACTAGGATTGCTACTTATAGTCGGATGTGTTTTCTGAATTGTATGTGCATGCAACATTGTATGGAAACTTTGATGTGCTGTGTTGATTTCTGAGGCCGCCGAGTCTCGCAAGTTTGTGTCTTTACCGTGTGAAAACCTGAGCGCAGCTGCGCGGTAGAACTGGAATGCGATAATAACCTCATGGTGAAATTCACCATTTTTTTTGTCTCAAACTTTACTGCTTGCTAACTTGCCGCCAAAAAGGTTTATGATCCTTTGTCTAAGCTGAGTTTACAACTTTGCTTGGGGGGTTTTATGACAGCCCGTGTCCCGCTGGGCTACACTTTCTGGCGAGCTGCCCCCAAAACTCCGTTCAACACCATATCCCTTTGTCATATTATAATTTTTGCCATAACCGCTGGTTTGATCCCATACACACACACACTGCTGTTTTGCTTTATTTGTTAGTTAGATATTTTACCCTTTTGTGTAGAACTTTGCATGTTTGAGTAGGTGAAGATTATTGAATCGGAGAGTTGATTGTATCAGGCTGATTGATTTAATAAATTTTCACGTAGATAAGAGAAGGCGTTTTGTGTTTATTTTGTGCAAGAGTGATTTGTCAGTCAAAATAAGGCAAAGTTCCCCATGTTTCGGCAGAAACGGTTGATTAAACAGTGACATTTAATAATTGTAATTATCAGACTCCTTGAGCCATAATTCCAACACCAGAGGACAGCTCTGGTTTCATTTCATAAATGAGGATTTGGTTAAGAAATTAATTTTGTCAAATTAGGATTTTTAAATTATAATTATTGATAAACATTAAGTAATTAATCAATAATCATATTTACAACATCCCGCACAGCTGTGAGTTTTCAAAACTAAAGCCTGTAGTTTAGTTTTGAAAACTCACAAAACTAAACTACAGGCTTTAGTTTTGAAAACTCACAGCTGTGCGGGATGTTGTAAAAACTAAAGCCTGTAGTTTGGGACAACAGGAGGTGTGCTGCATTAAGTCAGCACTACACATAAAAGCTGCTTAAGGAATTCTCCCCATACCATTATTTTCAAAACAATAATGGCCAAAGAACTAAGGTTCTTTAAACTCAATTCTGGGGTTGGCTGAGCAAATGCTTGAAATTTAAATTATATATCTCATTCTTTTCCCACAGGCTGCATAGGCAGCAGCAGCACACAGAAGGTTTGGGTTGACCCCATGAAATGATGAAATTTACATCACACAGACTTAAAGTTGAGCAGACAGTAGAGCAGGCTTGGATGCATTGATTTGCACCAAGGCCATTCTGGCTTTATGCTGTTCTCACCCTAAAAGTATTTAGCCTCATGAACTGGCCACATTCCACAATGACGTGTACTTACATTAATGAGGGCAGCATCAAGGAAGGATCGTGGACCTTCACACCTACTGACCAGCTCGGTTCTATAACTATCTCTCTCGATGGCTTAAGGATGCAACAGCCACATAATGACTTTAAACCCTCACCTGGACCTTTGCTTATTTAATGTCACACTGAGAAATGCAAAACAACCTCACTTAAGGCATTTTATAAAAAGAACTAAAGGCAATGACTGTAGTGCTGGTGCAGTGCTTGACTTCTCTATCTGTCAGAGATCTGCTGTCATCTCTTTCCAGCCTCCACAGCACCAGGTGTGACAGCATATAAAAATAAAGAGGAAACAGCAGTGGCCTTGGACACATCTTTCAAAGAAATTTCAAAGATTAGTGAGTGACACTGCTGGCAAAAACGAGAAAAGGGAGAGCTCAGGAGAAAGCCTCAGTAAAACGATTACTGTGGCATGGTGCTATATCTGCGCTGTGACAGCAAATATCTGTATCTGGTCTGTCAAGCAGATGGATAGAGAAAATTGTAAAAATATATAACAAGGACAAAAAGAAGGAGAGTGATGGACAATTTTTTACGCATAGTGGTAGTAATGGCTCCAATATTTCAGGTCCTCTGCAACAATTTCTCAAATGAAAAGCTGAACAGCTTAGCCATATGTTAATAAACAACTCTGATTATAATAAATGTATGCAGCTAATTATGAAGACCGACAATGTCTTTATTCTGAAATACTGGAGAGAACAAAATACATAAATCCAAAATTAGACTGCATTTGACTGATTTACATAATACTTAAACTTACCACCTTCTAGTTAAAAATATTATAGTTTGCTTATTCACGCAAAAGCAGATAATATTTAAAGACATTTTGATTGCAGTAATCAACAGAATTGTGAAAATAATTCCATTCAAATGCTACAATATTGCCTTATTATTATCATTGCTCAATATTGCTTAATATCATAATTAGCTGGAACAGTGATCCTTTAAATATCACTGTGAAAGAGCAAAGTGTATTACAGATGTATCAGATCATAAATTATCAAAACAAAGATATAGATAACGATTTTTACCATTTGAAATATGGAAAGCTGGGTTTGAATTCTCTGTAGCTTCATACCGCCAGGAACCCCTGTCTCATCCATAAATAGTAAATCATTAGAATAAACTTACATATTCATTGTTTCTGCATTCACATAATGCATGCAATTTATAATTTACACACACACACACTCATATTGGTTTTCTGTATTTCTTTATGTTTATGACTATTTACATTGTACATAGAATCTCACTGAAGGCATTGAAATTGTTAATGAACACAACATACAGATTTTTATGGAATCCAGACAACAGCAAACAAAAAATTGTTAGAGAACTTTAATTTTTTTTAAATATATTTTAGATTCCTTAAAGTCCTTTGCTGTGATGACTAAAATATTAACCTTTGGCCATCTCAGTTCTTTCAAGACTCTTTGGAAAACCATTTCATGTAAGCACCGAATGAAGCTCATGGGGAGCCTTCCAAGAGACCAAAGCAGTAATCAAAGCAAAGGGTGGCTATTTTGAAGAATCTAAACATATAAATGTGTAGAGTTAATTCACACTTTTTGTTTACTATATAATTCTATGTGTGTTCATTCACAGTTTTGTTGCCTTTGGTGAGAATCTATAATGTAAATAGTCATGAAAATAAAGAGACCCATTAAGTGAGAAAGTGTATTTAAAACTTTTGAGACTGACATGAATGTGCATTCAGGCTGGAGACTTTGCCATCACTACTTTCTTGGGTAGCCACTGAACAACATAATGAAGCAAAAGGCAACCTGCAGCATTTCCATGACAAATCCTCTCAATTGGCTCAGTTCTGCCCAGTTATCACTCTGTTCACTTTGAAATGAATTCTGTCTGGAGGGACTTGGTGACAAGAGGTTCTGTATTTTCTTTTCTAGACTCGTCTAATAAAGGAAAATGAGCCTGGAGACTTTGGGAAAAGATGTCTAATAAACATCAAACACTGCACTAATGCAATTACAATTGTATAGAGGCTGTGGAACAGATGGATGGCTGGGCCACTACATTGTAATTCAGTCAGATAAAATTCACAGCTCCAATCAAAATGTAGGAACTCACGCAAAAACAAAGACACACACATGCACGCACACAGATATATTATGGCTTTCTATCAGTACTTTACAGGGACTTTGCATTGATGTAAATTCATTTTCCATTTATTTATACCCTAAACCTAACCATTACCAGCACATACATGTCCCTAAACCTAACCTAAACTCAATTCACACCTTAGTCCTAAATCTAACCCCTAATCCAGAAACAGAACATCTTCTTATGTGGCCTAGGCTTTGGGCCCCAAAAAGAGCAGTAGGTCCTCATAACATAGTATATTTTGGAAAAACAGGCCATACACTGTTACAAATGCTAGAACCCACACACACCAGTGCTTACTGAGAAATGCCACACATACACACATTTGATAGTTTCATCTAAAGTCGAGCTCATAATAAAACAATTTAACCTGGGGGAATAGATTGCAGTTCCACTCATCTCGCAAGATGTCTTCAATCATTTGCTGAATCTTATTTTGCAAACACAACTCTATTGGCTCAGAAGGTTATTTATCAACCACCTGTGACATGAAGCTGTATCATCTGCCCAATTATATTGTAATTTTCTTGTCCCCCAAGCAAATGGCTGTAATTGTACTGTACAAAGTCTGTGTTCCCTTAAAGGAAAAGAGGGTATGAAAGCAAAAAGCCCACATCTTATTTTCCCTGAGGGATCACCATTTCCAATCATTTAATGTGTTCTTGTTTCTAAGATATCTGATAAATTCTGGCAGTGAAATGATTTCTGTTTGAAATCTACTTACAACTTGAGAAGTAATTAGATGATTCCAAATGCTCGCTCCAGGATTCATGCGCTGTCAGATCTCTATCAATGCTCATATTCCAGCAATTTGTATAACATTTTATTTCCACATGAAAAGCACAGTTATAGTTTCCAGTGTACAAAGAACGACAGCTCGCTTTCTCTCTTGCTCTCGGTGGAAGACATATGCCTTTTCTCTCTCTCCCTCCCTCCCTGCTGATCCCTGCTTCTGCTTTTGTCTGTATTTTTCTCAGAGCTTTGCTTTGCATATCCTCCAAACTTGTAAATTATGGATTTGGTCAGCTGGTCTCTCAACGTAATTGATCAAATTTTTTTGATGGGAAGACAGGGTAAAGGAGAACCCTCTTGTCCAGACGGGACGTTCTTCTCTGGATACACAATGGATTCTTGGCAGCAGTGGAAGATTATGTGCCCGACTACGATGTCGGTCGAGGACGTAGAAGATGTGTACATATTTGGAATTTTGATAACAGGATTTCTGCTTTTTGGAGTTGGTGGTTACCTGGCTTATCGAGTGATTCGCAAAACGTGGGCAGCTGTTCAAAGGATTCCAAAGCTGTCTGCGATGTTAGATGGAGTCTGTAGAGCGATCAACACTCAGACTGAAATGTTAAAGAGAGCAGAATCACAAGCTGGACACAGCCTGGCAGCGGTTGGACTCAGAGGTTAAAGGATATAATCTTGGAGAAGTTGTACGCTCGAGATCTGCTGAAAGTACCAGAAATTTGGCTATTTGGATTAGCAATTTAGACATACCAGTAAAACTCTTAAGTTAGTTGGAAATTCACAACTGCCTGAACCATAACATTTATTGTTTTTCTAAATCTGGCGCCCCAATGTGGCCTTGGCAACTTCTGCTAACTGGCTATCGACAAAATATCTCCTGGGTGTTATATAAACACGAGGCTCTTCCCCAGCACTCCCCTACCAGCTGTGTGCTGATAGGACTATACGGCCGATTGATAAAACTTCCACCTCTCTTCTCAAGGACAATGGCGCTTCTATTAGTGTTGACAGTCTAATTCTTGCAAACGCACTCAGACTTATATATTCGCACCCTCAAGATTCCACCGTACCCTTGCTAAATCTTTACATATGTGTGTGTTGCTTACCCCTGCTAAGGTTTTTTTTTGTACTAATTCAGACTGTATTCTGCTCAGAACAGTCTGAAATATGATTTTTTTCCCCTCCTCTTAACTTTACCTAAATGTGTGATTTCAGTACTTTTCATAGATTTTCAGATTTCTCAGAAGGATTACAAGCAAAAGCCAAATATTATTAGTATATGAAAATTTGACTAAAGCTGTTTTTACACCAATGACCAGAGATTTGTAGATTTCTTAGAATGATTGTATTACAACAATTTCATACCAGTGAAAGCCAGACATTATTAGAATTTAAAATGTTTGGACTAAAAATGTTTTATACCAGTGACCCAGCTTATTTGAATGATGGGACCACAACTGCCTCATGCCAGCGTCCTCCGGGATTAATATTATGATTTTTCTTCTAGCACAGGATTAATTACTTACCACAGAGGACTTAATGAGCTAATTGCCTCTGTTAGAAAGATTGAATTAGAACCAGCTTTTACCAGTAAACTCCCAAGGATTATTAATGTCATTTAATTTGTTTTTCTGTGTTTGATTTTCTGTATCATTGTAATGTTTTTCCTCATGTACAGCGCTTTGAGTGCCTTGTTGCTGAAAAACGCTGTATAAATAAAGTTGAGTTGACTTGACTTTAGAACGGAGCCTTAGTGAATGTTTTACTGAATTATAGTGATGGCAGCTCTGGTGCTACTGGCAACTGAAGTGATATCAACACTTTATGCAGCTGCTTAAAGTGCTGTTGCCTTGACATAGTTTTGGTCACAAAAAAGACAGAATCACTATTTTAAAGCATTTAAACTTGGGCTCAAAAGCAGTGTGTAGTTTTGATACAATTTAACATCTTTAAGGTCAATAAGGACTAAAAAGATACTAGAAAGAAAGGCTAAAACTTGAGCCCAAGTGAACCCATAATCCTGGTAAATTTAGGTTTTAGGTAAATTTACCAATACCGTTCTTCTGACTAGAAGGAATTGGAGTTGGAGCTTATTCCCAAACAGGAATCATGAAAATACCAGAGGAAATATGCAAAAAGCTAGTCAACAATTAAGGGTATGATTGCTGTCAATACAGACTTTTCCATAGATTATAAAGAAGGGTGTTTATAATTTTCAACATGCCATTTTTTAAGTAATTAATAACAGATTTGTTTTCCCCAAAATTGATACAATTTGTTTTGAAAGGTACCTTTGTCATTTCCAATCAAAAAGATACTTCTCAGTTAAATGAAAGTTATTTTAAATCCATATCCACCACTGATATGAATAATTTTGGGCTTAACGGTATACAGACGTTAAAACAAGAAAACTGTAGGCAAACTAAATTTTAGTTCACACCTGTATATCATGGTTTCATATTCTAGAAAAAAATTGTCAAGGTATATATTTTATAATCTAGTTACATAACTTGGCAAACAATGCAGACAAGGGAGGAGGAAATATTTTAAAGGGTAATGATGAATCAATATGTTGTGAGGATATAAGAGAAACAAGTTTTTACTTATAAAAGTATCTAATTAGACTTCATTTGACATCGAATTCTGATTGAGTTAATTTCCAACATTCCCTCTATCCAGCGATGGATCAGCGTAACACACTGTAATAACTTATGTGGCTTAGCTTAGAAACAAAAGTTCAAAGCTGCCTTAAAACTATGAGTAAAGTCAACTTTCTGATTTGCATTTTACTGAACTCTGACAAGCTTAAGAACAGTCAGGACAATTTACAGTAATAAGTTAAAAGTGGAAAAACATGAACTTATTTTCTCATTAAAAACTCATTATAACAAGTTTTAACAGTGCACAGATTTTTTCCTGTCCAGTTGTCCTTAGTTTAAAGCTCAAAGTCTTTCCAGTGACTTTGAGGCTGGGGGGCAAAGATCGTAGTGGAGGAACCAAACAGCAGCAAATGTACCAACGGAGGGAAAAAGAAAAGCTGCAGCTGTCCCAAATGTTCATCCTGCCAGTTCACAATCTGCAACCACTTAGAGAGCTAGCTTGAGTTCACAAACCATTACTGAATACATGCATTCGGTTTAGACCAAAGAAGAGGAAGACATGCAGAATGAGCACCAACTAAGGGTGGTCTCAGAGACTCTCAGCCAGTCCCCAGAAATGATTACTGAATTGCTGTCTTTGAGAACACTAAGACGCTAGTATGGACTTCCTCCCTTAACACACCAGCATCATAACCTGCTGATCCAGTTCTGATTTCTAAGGTCTGTAGTAGGAAGCAGGGTGGCCATATCCAGGAATTCCTAACACTGGAGATTAAGCAACTCATACCCCACTTAAATATGTGACATATATTTTGTCATTTAACTCGATTCACAGATTAATGATGGGAGTTAAGGCTTTAAAGGGAACCGAATCTTCGGGATCCGTCCACTTCAAAGAGCCGTCCAACAGAGTCACTGTCATGAAGAACAAGCAATTTTACTCCTAATATAGTGTTAAATATAATTATTTTGGAAAACCTGGCATGTGTGGGCGAAACTTACAACAAAAACTGAATTATCTGTATTGAGTAAGATTAACATTTTTATCTAAAAAAATATTTCTTTATGTATATATTGTTACAAAATTAAGCATAAAATATCAAAACATAGATATCAAATACCCATGTAGTGCATCAATTGTAATTTATTCCTATATGTAAAATAGAAACAAAATAAAGAAAGCAAAATATAACAAAATAGAAGAGAAAAAAAGTGCACTTGAGTTGCTTCGACAGAAACAAAAATCACCCCCTGCACCAATAAATATTAAGTATTACGGCAATGCACTTATGGTAAAAAACACTTAACTGTAAACATTAACCAAATAAATTGTACAAATCCATGGTGTTGCACCACTCATTGTTTAGTCCTCGAACAAGGAGCACAGTGTGCCTGTCCTCCTCCTCCCTCCCACTGCATACGTCGGCATCGCAGCCAGGTCGCACACAATGCCTGCCGCCATGACAAGTGACGAAAAAATAAAAAGTGAGCAAAGAGCATGTGCGCTATATCTTCGTACCTTACCCCCGGTTTTCGTATTTAGTCGCCTAAGTAATATATTATAATTTAAAATTAAACTAAATTGAAAAAGTAGCATTATAGGCAACCAAAGTAGTAAAAAACAAAGAATGGCTCTCACGACTAGAATCCTATCATTCAAGGTGAGGAGCCATTTAAAAGAATCGATTAGTTTGTGAACGTCACATCACTATTACAGATAGTTCGAACATGCAAGTAAGGCTCAGATTTTTGTGACCACATGGATAAAACTCCAACTCCAAAGTGGTGCCAAGGACACAATGTCATACCTGCTTGTGTTTTTGTAATATTACCTGGTCTGGTCCTTTGTTTCCTATCTCCCTGCACCCCAAGGCCACACCTGTTCTGTGTTTTTCATTGATTGTCTTGTCACGTTTGTCATTGGTTCCCCCCTGCTGTTCAGTTTTGTATTTAAGCCCTTTTGTTTCCGTGTTTCCCCGCTGGTTCCTTATGTTATGTGTATGTGCAATCTCGTGTGTTGGCTACCCTGTCTGTGTCCTGCCATGGATAATAAAGACTCATCTTACCTGAAAGCCTCGAGCTTCAGGAGTTCTTTCCTGCATTTTGGTCCATGAAAAACCCACTTTATGATACACAATTGTTAAAGAAAAGCTGATTTGGTTCATTTATCCCCCACAGTGAAACAAATACTGTCTTCTTTCATCTTCGTTCATGTACTTTCTTCTTCTCTTTTAAATGAAGAGTTGACAAATGTTCCAAATGTTGGAACCTGCCCTTCTTAATCCACTGACAATAATTACTTTTGGAACAATTGAAGACAAAACAGTATATCTGCACACTAAATTCTATTCAGCTCAGTTCAGTTAATGTATATACAAATATCAAATTTATATACAGAAATATGTAGTCAGTTCAATCCAACCAAACACTGTATGACTGAAGCTCCAACATCACTGTATTATTACTCAAGTAACATTTCTGGGCTCCTTGTCCTTCCGCAGACCCAAAATGTGTGCAGTGTGCTGATCAAAACAGTCTTAAATACCCTTTACAGTGACTAAAGATCAAACCTTACAATAGAGTATACAATTATTACAAATATATTTTTTAATGAAATATGTTATAGATAGTCAGTAATCTTTTGAAGCATGTAATAAGGTCAGTGTGGACGTGAATATGAATGTTTGTCATGTATGTTTTAGTCTGTGCTGGTTCACTCTCACTATGGATAAATGATGAGGAAATCTTATTTTTAACATTTTTAACATATTTATGAAGAAACATATTAAGTTTGATTCCTAATCTTTGAATTTGACTGCTTTTTTCAGAGCACTAATTGGTTATGGAGCAGTGCTTTAAAAATATTGATCTGTTTATGCTCTGAAGTTTGTACCTTGTTTATTACCTTGAGAACTTATTAATCCTATTTAGGAGCCCACAGGCTTCTTGGTAGACCAGGCTTCAGTCTTCATCTGCAGCTGAGACAAGTTGAAAGATTTTCATTGTCCATGTGCACTGAATTTCAGTCCCCTTTTTCATCTTATTTCTTTACTGTTCACCCGCAGACCTTATCTTTTATGTTTCCAGAGATGGGAATCCAAACTTGTTTAAGATTTCCAAGCAGCATCATGTCTTTGCTTCATGTTAGAATGACAGCAGACTGATTAAGGATCCAGATGTATGTCAAAATGTGCACAAGGATATCCAAACACATGGAATAATTTCTATTGAACTAATGTTTAACTGAACTACTCAGCCAAAAGTACGACTGTGGTTGTGGTTTTTAATTGCCTGTTTAACAGAAAACACGTGTAGACTAGAAGACTTAATGACTTTACTATTTAAACAGTATTTCATTCCTTATTTCATTTAAACAAAATTATTCTCGTAACCAAATAATTGTAAAAAGACCTGAAATATAGCAGAAACTGTGAAATGTGAAAAGACTAGAAATAAGTCCAAATCTGTTTATGTAGTTAATGTTTAATGGTTAGTAAAGGAGCTTCTTTTAAATTTTTTTGTGCCCACACCAGAGCAATTTTAATTTTTTTTTATGAAAGCCCACTCTTCTCACTCCCTACATCGTTAAGCTTGTGTGTGCACTGGTCCATGTGTGCATACATGCATGTAAGCAAATCTTGACCTCATATACTTCTGTCCTGGGATCAGATGCCAGGATGTAGCAGCTATTACAGGCTTGCTTTTATTGCAGCAACAAGCTGAATTCTCAGAAGCACCCAATGTAGGAACATATGGCAAAGTAGCCTGAAATCAAGCAGCGTGAGCACACGAGTTCCTTCCCTTAGCCACCCAAACATTTTTTGTCATCCTCCTCCTAGGAATTTTCCTTCTTACCTGAATCGAAAACAGGTGGCTGAGGTTTTCTAAATCAGGCTGCAAATCTGTATAAAATTCATGCATTTGAGGGATGTTTATGTTTTTGGTTTTTTTCGTAATTCAATCCACAAACTAGGAAAAAGGCACTTATATGTAAAAGTATTGTTTAATTCTATTAAAGTTTTATCTCCATGTTTGATTACCAATTAGTATGTTATCTTCAATATGTGCCAGTGGCTTTGGGTCAGTTTGCCCTTTCACTAATTTGTACACCCATTTTGTTGCCATGCGTTTATATAAAACTATTTTTTAAGTTTGACAGATTCTGACCCCTAATCAAACCAAAATAACTCTGAGCGACCACCTATTGGAAAATGCCACTGAAGTCACACAACCACATTACCCTACAGTAGACTTGAGATTATTTAAAAAAAAACGTGAAATGATCTGTTATCAAAGCAGGTAAAAAACATCGCATAGGAAGCAGCTCCTTTTCATATCCAAAGAAAGGTAAAACCAAAATGTGAAGGTGTAAAGGGCGGAATTAAGCAGCACCAGTCAAAGACATTAAAAAAATACAAACGGGACAAAAAAAGATTTCTTTGTCATTAATGCATTGTGCCCTCCCTTGAGTTCACTAGCGCCCCATAAGTTGTGAATAATCATTAAACAGATGGGAATCTGTTTGATTTACTCTCTTTTACCTTTTAATTGTTTACTTTTTATTCCCCACCTACAGTATATGACCATTTATTCAGTCCAAATCCAGACATTTACCAATTTAAAACAATGTTTTAAACTACAGGGGTTGGACAATGAAACTGAAATTCGTCTTGGGAATGACATTTTCAAGTCCTGCACAGTGGTCAGAGGGATTTTAAGCCATTCTTCTTGCAGGATAGTGGCCAGGTCACTACGTGATACTGGTGGAGGAAAACGTTTCCTGACTCGCTCCTCCAAAACACCTCAAAGTGGCTCAATAAATTTAGATCTGGTGACTGTGCAGACCATGGGAGATGTTCAACTTCACCTTCATGTTCATCAAACCAATCTTTCACCAGTCTTGCTGTGTGTATTGGTGCATTGTCATTCTGATACACGGCACCGCCTTCAGGATACAATGCTTGAACCATTGGATGCACATGGTCCTCAAGAACCCCATGGTTCGGTAGACCTTGGGAGTGACGCGCCCATCTAGCACAAGTATTGGGCCAAGGGAATGCCATGATTTGGCAGGCCAAACCATCACTGATCCACCCCCATGCTTCACTCTGGGCATGCAACAGTCTGGGTGCAACGCTTCTTTGGGGCTTCTCCACACCGTAACTCTCCAAGATGTGGGGAAAACAGTAAAGGTGGACTCATCGGAGAACAATACATGTTTCACATTGTCCACAGCCCAAGATTTGTGCTCCTTGCACCATTTAAACCGATGTTTGGCATTGGCATGAGTGACCAAAGGTTTGGCTATAGCAGCCCGGCCGTGTATATTGACCCTGTGGAGCTCCCGACGGACAGTTCTGGTGGAAACAGGAGAGTTGAGGTGCACATTTAAATTCTGGCGTGATTTGGGCAGCCGTGGTTTTATATTTTTGGATACAATCCGGGTTAGCACCCGAACATCCCTTTCAGACAGCTTCTTCTTGCGTCCACAGTTAATCCTGTTGGATGTGGTTTGTCCTTCTTGGTGGTATGCTGACATTACCCTGGATACCGTGGCTCTTGATACATCACAAAGACTTGCTGTCTTGGTCACAGATGTGCCAGCAAGATGTGCACCAACAATTTGTCCTCTTTTGAACTCTGGTATGTCACCCATAATGTTGTGTGCATTTCAATATTTTGAGCAAAACTGTGCCCTTACCCTGCTAATTGAACCTTCACACTCTGCTCCTACTGGTGCAATGTGCAATCAATGAAGACTGGCTACCAGGCTGGTCCAATTTAGCAATGAAACCTCCCACACTAAAATGACAGGTGTTTCAGTTTCATTGTCCAACCCCTGTACGTGTTTATTATTTTTAAGCATGAGATGACTCTAAACATCACATTTAAACATGAAGTTCCCAAGTTTTTTCTCAGCACTCAGCTGAGTTTGTTTCAGAGACAAAATGATTTGCTTTGTGTGTTTGTGTATCTGTCTGCACATTGCAGATAACCTGTGGTCCTGTTAATCCATCACATGCCGATGTCATCACCGATAGGTGAAAACGTAACCTGAGGGAGCTAACATCAATTAGCATAGATCATTGTCAAGCTCCATATCTGTAAACCTCTCTGATACAAACATCCTCCAATTAATAATGTCTGAGGAATGAGAGCTCCCATACTGCTCTGAGGTATAGACCTGTACAGGCCTGAATATTATGTTTACTTGGAAAACGTATAAACAGAAGCTCGCTCATAAATCATCCCATTTTAAACTGTTAATGCACCCTTTGTCCAAACCAAGCCCTTTAAAATTGAGGCTATTTGGGCAAACTAATTACTCTATAGAGTAAGTAGCGAGCACTTTTCTTCAAAGAAGTAATGGTCGGAAACAAAGCAAACACTGAAAACATATAACTGATCACAAAACACAGTAAGCACAACATGAACTGACTCAAGGTAAAACAAGAAATTAGAAACTGATTTTACCATGAAAACACACAGACCGCTTTAAAGTGCTTTTGTCTGGTCTGGTTATAAAAAAAGAGAAAATGAGGAAGCCGCTGCAAAAAGCGATTTGAATTTGCATTTGAAGTGGATCTGGAAATGGAGATGACGTTCTAAAGACTGTTATCCAATGAAACTTAGCTGCTCATCTGAGAAACCTCAGAGGTTTTTAAATCTTAAACATCATTATCTTTATGACAATCCACTGAAAGATGGGGGAAAGGGAGGGAGAAGAAGAAAGGTGAAAGATAAAAAGATAATCTTATTAACCTGTATAATTTAATACATTGTCAGATGTAATGAGGATTTCACACTTTGTGATGCCTCTTGTTCCTCTTTTATCCTTTATGTTCTTTCCTTTGATATAAAGTATATGGTGACTGAATTATTTCAGTGTCCACAACCATTTAGCTCTAGTATGGCTTATCTGATTGCAGAATTTGGACATTTTAGAAACAGAAAGGTTTTGTGTCTTATTCAGGGAAATGATTATAACTATTCATTTATAACTGTGGTGTTTAAATCCTTTCTTTACAGCAGTTTTGGGAAGAAGGCAACAATTAAAATGTAAAAAACCTAAGAGAAGATATTTTGTCCAACCTGAGAAAAAGAGTTGAAGATTCTGTCTGTTTAGGTTTCCATATAGGTAATTACAATTAAATAACATTTACAAATAAGACGTACTTTCAAAAAGCACATGAAATCTAAGCTGTCCTTGTTTAAATAGAGATTTGCTTTTGCACTGCACTTGCAGAATTTACCACACTTTTAGATAAAGAAATTTAATTGTAAAAAAATTTAAATGTGTTTTTTTTACTGAAGATTTTCTTCTTTCAAGTTTACAGTAAACATGTAAACATGTTTTTGCAGATTTCTGTTGCTACAAACATCAGGACACAATGCAAGTTCTTTATATTTGTTAGTGAACATCGGCTCTATGGTATTATGTGAAAAAAAATGAATTTAAGTGTACTTGTTTGGACCCTCCTAAAAGTTATATCTTTTTTGGGGAGATTTTTCCTTTAAACCTATGTATGAGAAATTAAATTGAAAAATACTTAATAACATTACGAATTAACAAGTTGGACAGGTAACTGGTATCATTACATTAGTAATGTTACTCCCAGGAGAAGAATTGCTATAAAACAGCAAAATAAAGTGACTAAATCACATCAGAAACCTTTAGCATACTGCTGAAGTGAAGATGGTCCAAAACAGAAAAGAACCATGGTAAGGACAGATGTTGCACATTATGTAAGGGCTGATTTCCGAGCAGGACACCAGGTTTACTTGTTGCTGACCTGGAATTCACAATTTACAGCAGTTAATGTACAGCAATAACTAGGATTTTGAAACAGTAATAGACAAAAAGATCAGCACAGAAAAACCAAAAGCACAAATAAGCATTGATGTCATACAGAAGCACTGTGGAGACCGGTGAGGCAGAAGAAAGCAATGATCATAAGGGAGCAAGAAAAATGGAGTATTTTTGGAGTGCACACTGAGGCAAAAGGAGAAGAAGGGGGTCGGGGAGTGAAAGTCCAGTAATTGCTTTGACCTTGCGTTGAGATGGGGTGTAACTCAGTCAAAGCGAGTGATGAATTTCATGCCCTTAACCCTGTTGAGGGAATAAAGCCACCACTCTCAGGGATTTCTGTTTATGACCACTTCAAGCAAAACATGAAAGGAAGACAGAAGACTGGCAGTAGGAGATTCTGGGCGGTTGAGCTTTCACTGCTGCCAAGGGAAACTGTTAAATAGGAGAGATAGACTGAAGGGGGTAGTTAAAAGGCCAGAGAAACAAGATGGAGTGCAGTTGGGAAAATTGTAACATGTTTGGGGAAGATGGGTTGTGATAGTTTGACCTGTCAAATGAAGGTATATGAGTTCTGATAGACTGACTGTGTAGAGCGACCTGGAGAAGGTGCCACTTGTTTATAATTTTTTTTTCCCCTCTCCAGTAAGCTACAGCAGCCCCAGAGTCTTCTAGTACAGAAAATATCATCATATATTTTCTGCTTATTAAAGTTTTATAAGGCACAAAGCAGCCATGCAGGAAAAGGTGTCATCTTGTACACTGCATCCACTAGGTGACCCACTATATGAATAATGATTCTTTTCACACCATTATGTTCTTTTTATGCTGTTTTAGAACCCAACTATAAAACTCTTTCTGCATAATTTCATGGTTTTCTGTTTTACACAATATGGGCATTGACATGTCAAATGTGACTTTTAATAAAAACTCTAAAATGCACATACTGTACCAGTCCAAATACTTTGCAAGAACATAAATATTGGCTAAAGCCTATACAAAAAAATGCATCTTGTGTTTTAACACCTGAACCAATTTGTATCCTTTCTCAAAAGATTTCAGGCTTTATAGATTAAATATTTGTAGTGACAGAATCAGTAATTTTCAAGGTTTGAAAATAAGGCAGCAAAATTAGGGATTTCTCAATAATTTTTTGGATTTTGTCCCAGACAGAGATATGTGCCATTCAAGTGTTTGCCAAGTGTCAATGTGATATCAGCATTTTTTACATCAACGAAAGGGCTAAAGAGTTTTTGAGTGCTTCCAATCTTGGTATCCACTCTTTGTGTGATGCTTCACTGCTCCATGGTCAATGGTTCCAGACAGACTCATCTGAGCATTGCTGATCTACTAGGATTTAAATGAACAATGATCTTTCGGGTCTATGGAAAATTGTCTTAAAAAGAATATCTAGTTAGGGGGAGTTGCACGAACAGAAATGCATGTTTATGTCAGAGGAGAATGGTTGGACTGGTAAACGCATTACAACAAAAGGTATTAGGAATACCATCTCTTAATGTACAACATGTCAAAACTTGCAGCAGATGGGCTACAACAGCAGAAGACGACACTGGGTGCTGCTCCTGTCAGTTAAGAACAGGAAACTGAGGCTCGATAGCTGCAATGTTCAGATGATGGACTGAAATTTTGGTGGAAATCTCCAGAAAGCATGAAACCATCATGCTTTATACCAATGGTTCAGGCTGCTGCTGGTGGTATAATCATCTGGGGGAGGATCTTATGCCAAACTTTGGGTCCCTTAGTGCCAACTGAGCATTGTTCATATGTCACATCTAAGTATTGTTGTCAAACATTTCCATCTCTTAATGACCACAGTTTACCCAATTTAATGTCTGCTTCAAGCAGGATAAAGCACCACGTCATAAAACTGAAACTGGTTTCTTGAACAAGAAAATTGGTTCACTGCATTTCCATATCCTTCATAGTCCCAAGCTCTCAATTCAAAAGAACACATTTGGAAAGTGGATGAAACTGAAGCATCAAATCATGGCTGTAAAGCTGACAATATTGCAGCAACCGTGCAATGGTATCCTGTCAATATAGAACAAAGTCTAAGGAATGTTTCTGACACTCTGTTGAATCTATGCCATGAGGAATTAGAGCAGTACTGAAGGAAAAAGGGGGTGTAATCCGGTACTAGTAAGCTGTACCTAATAAATTGGCTGGTTAGTGTAAATGCTCTTTAGCAGGATATCAACAAAGAGACTGGATATGCATCACAGCATGGTTTTTGATCAAATGAGAAATCAATGGGCTGTGAGGCTAAACACTGAAATTAAGAAAACAAAAAACATTCTAATGTCTGTTCTAAGCCCAGTAGTCACATCGAAAAATATACTCTGCAGGTGAGGATGTACCGTGGCTTCCAGCAGCTTCAAAGGGCAACAAAAATCTAACCCCTCCCCCAACATACACAAACAGTGCACAGACAGCGATGGTTAGATATACATTGAGTCACCCATTCCGGAATCCTTTTTGCCTTAACATTGTCCATTTAAACTTCTTTCCTCTCTTTATAGTTTTCACTACATTCTGTTATTTCCTCTTTCAGAATTAGCTAGGTGAACTTGAAAGTTTGATTTTGAAATGACTAAATAGATAAGTGTATAATTATATTTTAGTAAGAATAAGTTTGGACTTGGCATCTAAGCTCCAATCTCGTCGCTCCATTTCCATATTGCTCAACATTTTACTACATTGCACTAAATATGGTTTAGAGGGTTTTCTTCTCACCCTGAATTCAAGAATATTTTACAAAATTGGGAAACTATATTTTAAATCTACATCTATATTCAAAGTACAGTATAACATGATACACTTCTTGCAAAAAGCTAGGGATATTTGGCTTTCATGAGAAATTTATGGAAAATGTAAAAAGTTCATGCTACAGTGATATTCTATCATGAAAGTATGGCATCTAGTTGAAGCATGCAATGGTGATTTCCTCATCTCAAACAGTTTATTGTAACAAAAACCAACAACAGTGGTGGATATACAGCAATAAAAAATGTCAGTGTCTCAATAATGTGTCATGTGCCCTTGAGCATCAACAACAGCTTAACATCAACATCTCATGCTGTTCACAAGTCAACTCATGGTCTGCTGAGCCAAGGCATTCCACTCTTCTTGAATGGTGACCCTCAGGTCATTGAGGTTCTGGGGTACAGAGTCACGAGCCTCTAAACGGCGACTCAGCTTATACCATATAGGATTCAGGTCTGTCATGATCCTTGGGTGTTTGTGTTTTGGTTTCCTATAGTGTTTATGTGTTATAATTTTCTCATTGTTTTTTTCTGTGTTCAGTGTTGTTAGTGTTATCTTGTCACACTAGTTTATTGTTGTGTTCTGTTCTTTATACGTTTGGAATTATTTTCTGTTAGATACTTGCCTAGGTCTCTTTATGTCTCTGCACTGCTCTTTTCTCCTGCCTCAGCTGCTCCACACATCCTCCGTTTGCTCTGCCCTCTGTCTGCCTCAGCTGCAACTCATTCCCTCTGATTAGCTCATGGGTAGTATGGACTTGTCACTGTACCATTCACAAAGTGTAGGGCAGTTCTGTATTGAATAGACACACTTGCCCACATGTGACACCGACACCAAAGGCTCGACAACAGTGGCTGATGCATATCGTTCTATTTGACGTCTCCAATATTGTTGAAGAAATCATTTCTGTTAAACGTGATTTCACTTTCATCAGAGAGCAACACTGATGCCCACTGGTTCCTCGTCCAGCGTAAATGCTCCCAGGCCCAAGCAAGACAAGGATGCCTGTGCCTGGTAGTGTGTGGTCAGGCACCCTCGAAGGTCATCTAAATGGTTTCAAATGATCTAAGGTGAGTGCCCGTCACCTCCCTTAAATGTGTTTGGAGTCAAAATTAAGCGGTCATCAGTGTGGGATGTGGGCAAAAGACATCCACTTCTATGCCTTTATGTAATTCTTCCTGTCTCTCTGTTTCTCTGTTGCAACCTGCTGATGACACTGCGACACTCAAAGCTCAGGGGCCTCTTCTGTCTGAGATCATCCTGTTTAAAGCCTCGCAATGGCGAGGTACTGTTGAACAATTGTTAGGTATCGCCGTGGTCTCATGATGTCAAAATGAACAGCATGACGAGAACAGTTTAAATACCAGTTCTGACTGAACCAGGAAATTCATTGATCGATCAATGGATCAAACACCTGTTGTGTTTTATCTAAAAAGTTTTATCCAAAAATTATCCAAAGTCATTTAATACAGCGTTTAGTTAGAGAGACATTCATGTGGTCGGTATTGTGAAGCTAACCATAATAGTCCATTATCCACGAATGTCATTGCCTAGTAATGAAGTGCCTCATTTCACAGTAAAACATATGCAGTAGAGCATCACCTGTCAGAGCTACAGTCTGTAGCTTTTCTTAACTCCTTTCAAATGCAATGAACTGTGAGAGCAGGAAGGCAACCAAAATAGTTGCACTCAATCAAAATAAACCTTAGTGTAATCATATGACTGTCAAAGGAGTTTCATGAACACTCTCACAGGTAAGTAAGCACTGCTCAGCCTTTGCAGTTATCCCTATTTTCAACTTTACATTTTTAAAAACAGCCACAGAAAACCCTTTAATTAACTGATAGAAGCAGAATTACACAAAACTCTAAAAGGTGCAACTGCCACTCCGACTTCTATTTGAGTTCCCTGGTCCTCTGCAGTACACGTCTCCCTCGAGAAACCATGGTAATTATCTTGTCATGGGCGAGATTGGTTTGTTGAACACAAGTGATTACACTGAGGCTGATTGGCGCAAAATATAACTGGCTCCAGCGTTGGTAATGAAGAGGGATGTGAACTGGTGTTGAGCTGCTGTCACGCATTTAATGCCAACACCCATGTCAGAGCTGACACAGGCACTGAGGTGGAGAGGGTCCTGATTACTCCTTATCATCCAATATCCGGCTGATAAGTGTTAAACAACAATGGACTTACAAGAATAACACATAGCAGAGGAGGGGAGGAAAGACAGCAGGAACAAAGGCAGCTGCGTAGAGGTGATGACAAAATGGGTAAAACAGAAGGTAAAAAGAAGGTCTCATTTTAAAGAAAGAGTGTGTTCAGTCAAACACCACCAGCATTGACATTTAGAGACTAAAGTCTTTCAACTGTTTCAGGTGATGAAGGGTAGTGACTTAAAACTAAGGTTAGGCTCTAAAAAAGGGTCTTATTCACATCTTCACTGTAGCGATATTGGACTTATGTGGTGTGCTGCTACACCAACTTTGGCTTCAGAATGTTGCCTGAGGGCAGTATGGCGTAGGGAAAGAGTTGGGGATTAAGCTAATAGCTTTGCAGTTTGTTGACATCCCACACTGACTCCAAAGCCACAACTGGTTGTTCTCCCAATTCCTAACGTAAACACATTATAAATGTACAGCAAGCAAGGGGAAGAGATAGAACTTGGGTCATCAGAAATTTTGCAGGAATAAACGGTTACCATCCAGCCCACATGCAAAGGCAAGCAGGATCTAAGTTCTCTTTTCAGTTTTAATTTTATCCAGATTTCCTGTCTGAAAAAATAATCAGGTAAGCCAGTTTGAATATATACAAGATAACAAGGTCAGAGGTAAAAAGGTGAGAAATTAAAAGAAATGTTAGCACAAAAAAGAATATAGACAGTGACAGCACGAACTGTGAAAAGAGAAGAGAAAGGTGGAGTTAATTATTCTAGAAGTAATAAGAAGTCAGATTAGTTGTGTTTTGAT
This sequence comes from Crenichthys baileyi, assembly GCA_036173005.1. Classification (NCBI taxonomy): domain Eukaryota; kingdom Metazoa; phylum Chordata; class Actinopteri; order Cyprinodontiformes; family Goodeidae; genus Crenichthys; species Crenichthys baileyi. The sequence goes on from JAHHUM010000023.1 coordinate 152,357, forward strand.
AAGTGAGTAATCCTTATTAACAAGTCTGCATCTTCCATTTACAGTCAGTGTTTTTCTGTTACCATCCACCAGTGAGACACCTGATCCTGCAATTTCTGTTTTTTTTGTCATGCATGGAAAGACCACATGCTTAAGTGCAACCCTTCTCATCAAAACTTAACATTTCTTTTTCAACGCTAATGAGATCAAATAAAAAAGAATAATTAGGGTAGAAACTATGATGTGTAGATGGTTAATAGCTTATAGTATATTTTCCTCATTTTAAAGCAGGAAGACGGGCTCAGATTCTGCCTGGGGCCAGCAGCTTGGGAGATAATTGGAGATTCATGAAGTGATTGTGATTATTGATGAGAGAAGTGGAGAGGATGGCTGAATGCTATTTATCCTGATGCGCCTTAAACAGAGCAGCTACTGGCATAAACAACAGGTGTGAGCGTGCATTTGAGTGTTCATTTAATGGTTTTAATGAATACAAATTCCAAATTAGCAAAGGAGAGGAGAAGTAAACACTTGCATGCACACAAACACAGCAATTTCATAAGCAAACATACAGAGTGACAGATTTTAAATCATCATCTCACTCCCTGACGAGCAAAAACATAAGAGTAACAAAGAGAGACTGGAGGCATGCAGTTATTTATTCACGCTCTCCCACAGGAATAATATTGACTGAAAATAACTTAAGGGAGAAGACTGAAGATGGCTTTAATATAGTGGAGCCCAATTAAAAGATTCCCCTTGATTAGCTCTGACTAATGTTTGACAGGTCAAATATTAAAAAAGAAAAGTCTGATTTTATTTTGTTGTTTATTGAATGCAGAAATCTGTTTGTTTTCAGCTTTTCTTTTATGCTTAACATTGGTTACATTTAAGTCATCCTGGATCCCAGCTAATGACATAACAAGTTTGTACAACTTACAATTTTTTAACTAAAAGACAACATTTAAGGTCCAGCAGGTAAGATTTTGTGACATCTAGGAGTAAAGTTGCAGATAGGAAGTAACTGGTAATTTCCTCCACCACAGTCATGGGGTAAAAGTTATGCTGGGTGATTAAAATTCAAAAGCTACTAGGTTGCAAGTCTTTCACAGAAAAGACTGAAGTCATTTATAGACTTACTTACTTTCTGATATGGACAATGTGGTCCGCTACCCAAGGCTGCATTTCGTCAAGGGAACAAGAGTGCCCACCCCCGCTAACAGCCTCCTCCTCAAGACAATAAAATGCATTATTTCATATAGCCTGTCTAGCCTACATATCCGTTTCCTATCCACCAGGTGCAGTGTGTGTGGTTTGCTTCTGAGGTCTGACATAAAGGTTGTGGAAGAAGGGTAGGGGAAGAGGGGAGCAGGAGATTCTCATATACCAAACCTAATAGAATTAGCTCACTGATTGCTCAGAGACAAAGCACATTTCATTCATAATGTTGTGAATATGGCCTAAAGTTCACAGCTTATTTGTGTGAAATCATTAAACAAATAATAAAGAAATGAATCTGCACACCAAGAAGGGAGAATTAGTTAAGGCCTAAGTTATTTTGACTCATGTTAGGGTATTAGCGGTGATAACCTACTACTCCACTTGAGTGCCAATTACAAACACGGAAGATGGACAAGAAAAGGTCAAAGCCATCCAATGCCCAGTTTAGGAAAAAGAGAAAAGAAGAAGAGGGTGAAATGAGCAAAGATAAAGGTATGCAGCTGTGTCATCTCTTGGTGTATCAAAAGTGTTGCAAGATAGGCTTACTATTAATTAATAACACTAGACGCTAACTGTTGTTTACATTTAGATGCTTAGCATGACATATTTCCTTTTCGGCAGGAAATATTATAGTTTTGAAGATTGAAATTCTTTTAGAACCAAACAACATGGGAAAGTAATATTAGGCTACTAAAGTTCCTAAAGGCAATATTCTTGTGATGTATCTTGGACTGTGTTAAACAGCCATTAACTGGAAGAGGTGTTGATTTGTCTCATTGATTCGTCCCCTATGCTAAATATTTAAAAAAATTGTACATATATATAGGCTTTTTTGTTTTTGTCTTAGTTGTTAGACATTTGCTATGTCAGGAAGACAGTCCTAAATCACTTCACATTTATTGGGAAAGTTATGTTTTCCGGTTGCAACTACTCAGTGTTGCATTAGGCTATTTGTCAACAATTTGTTTTATAGCCCATCATAAAATAACCAGGGGTGGGGGTAAGGGTTTACATGACAGTTAAATTTGTGTCTTGTTCAAAGTGTAATAGTAAAAAGATTTTCTTCAGTTTTCAGTTGTTTTAATCTGCATTGTTTGGAAAGTAATAGTGTAGATTCACATATTTAAATAGACTTTGCATGACAGTTTTGCAATTAATTTGTGTTGCAATTGCAAAAGTGTAAATTGTCTTTTTCAAAGAAGGTTCAAACCTTCCTTGACAGTTGTGCAGTGAATTTGCGTCTTAATGAAAGTGGAATTGTAATACACAGAATTATGATTTATTCTTCTATTGGTGCAATTAAGAAATACCTTATTTTTAACTGAATTTATTTTTTACAGAAGTTATTTTTACCTCCACCAAGGAAGTTATGTTGTCAGTTTTGTTTGTCTCTCCGTGTCTCACTGTTTGTTTTCAAAATAACTCAAAAAGGTTATGAAGGGATTTTGATGAAATTTTCAGACAAGGTGCGTGTTAGAGTCAAGGAACAGCTTATTAGATTTTGGTGGTGATGCGGAGCACTATCATGATCCAGGATTTTTTTGAAGGATTCTTTATCACTGTGAGTTGGGCACATTTCTACACTCAAGATAAAAGGAACGCTCCTGACGTCACCAGTATACTCCAGAAAGAAGTAATTTTAATGTAATGCTTCAAGTTTGAATAAATAACCCTATTGCCTTGGCAGAGGTCTGCCCTCTCTGGGTGCTTTATTAGTTTGTATTAGTATTGTATACTTTTAAAGTCATGGTATACAGTATTCACGTGTCTTACTCTGTGTGTTTAAGGTATTATTGTAGCTTCTTTAATTTCAAGTTTTTCTAATAAACAGTGTAAAGACATTTTAGTGTGTCTCTGATGGTACATGGTAATATAAATGATGTGTCATGGCAGAGTGATGTGTCATGGTGGGGTGGGGGGGTGGGATGATGCGGACTTGTGCTAGGGCAGTGCCTGCTTATGGGTTTGTAATAAAAAACTATTAAGATGAACTGCCAGAAACACAGATTCAGTTCATAGTTGCAATAATTAATGTTGGCAGCTTCAAGCTTCAGAATAATTTAAAAGACTTCAGTAAAGGAGCTCAGGTTATGTCAATAGTTTCCAGTTACACAATAGCACCACACAAAGACTCCAAAAAAGCAAACCATCAAGTGAATAAGTGTGCTCCATAAATGGTTTAAAATAAATTTGCAGAGTGAGGGATCAAGGTCGAATGTGTCCACTATGGACAGTTTAGTAACTCCTGAAGCTTAGACATCCAAAAGGTTATTTTTCACTGAAGTATTTTTTACTTTCACAATCTAAACAAAGTTGTTTTAGAACACAGCTGCAGAGACATGTACCTCTTTAAGTTACCTTTGTCTTTCATAAGTCTACCACTCAAACAAGTCATATTTCCCTAATGTTATCAAATAAATAAAGTGTCACTGGCTATGATAAAGCACTGCCACTCATCTCCAACTTAAAACAAGGTAAAACAGGGTAAGACATCCTTAAAGCAATTGAGCCGGTCAAACTGTCCTTCAGCCCCTGCTAAGATCTGACAGATGTCTCTCAGTCCTGACTCAAAGCAATTTACTTTTTAAAGCCACTTTGCCCAGTGCATTTGGAAATGTAATAATAAACATTACGGACTGACCAAACAATGCTGTATTTAAAACTTTACTAATGTAATGCATCACCTATACACCATAAGATAAACCTCAACTGTCTCATTATCTTTACAGGCTCAAATTTGATTTGGGCCTTTAAAGCACAGTTTAATAAATCAGGTTGATCGTAAACATTCAGTGGCACAATATGCAATTCTGGGTATCACGTCTCTATGCAAACGATAGTGGTGACAAAAATTATTCATAAAATGTGGGCAAACTGTGGGATAAAAGTACTTTGGAGCTTTGGTAATCTCCACAATAAAGTGGATATGATACAACAGTGACTTGTGAAAGCAGAAATTCCCTCAGTGCTTTTGAGCGTTGAGTTGAAATGAAGTCCCACTACAAAGTGAAGCGTTAAAGCCTTTCGACATGAGATGAAAGTCAGACAGAGGCATGAGACGTGCTATGAAGAATGTCGTCATTCTGTCTAACACCAGAGTGTAATTGAGGTGTAAACCCTCTAAGTCTATTGCTACTAATAACTATGAGGAAAAACTTATTTGGATTAAATCGCTTGTGTAAAGTTCATTTGTTTGAAGAAGTTTCTGCGGAATGCATTTAAGCTTGGGAAAACTTCACTTTTATGTTAAAATCACCATATGGCAGGAAAAGGAAAGAAGAATTTCTGAGGTGTTGCTATCTATAAACTGCACATTAATGGTCACCCACCAAGACGAAATGCACTTCTTTATATCAAAAGAGGATGAAGGAGAGAGATATCCTGTGTCTGTGAATCCAGCTGTCTCTTGGTGCAGAGTCTGCATTTGAATTGCAGTTTGGATGCGTTTCCTCAGCTAAGAGTAGAAGCAACCTTTCCTTAGCCTGAAATTAAATTCAAGTTGCCAGAGGATAGTACAATCAAGTTCCAACAAACAAGAATAAAATCTGCATCATAACACACACAAAAAAACAGTGCAACACAGTCATCTCTGACTGGTAATATATTTTGCGTAAGGTTGAAACAACTGAAGCAAGGAACTGAGGATTTTATCTTAAACACAAAAGATGTTAACCATAGTCAAGCTATATGTCTTTTTATCCTCCACACTTTTGAGATATCCAACATGCAACTTTACAGTAACAAGCTACAACAGTTTATTGCTTAGAGGGGCTCATCAGTAAAAATTTTATTTGGCAGCCACTTGCTGCTTACATACTTCTACCTTTTTTCCAAATACATTGTATTACATGTGACAAGGTTAGATGAAATGGCTAAATAAAATATCTTCTAAAAACTAAATGCAGTGAGAGGCACCAATTCCAATTTTGCAGATTTTATGGTTTTGTTCATGTTTTACCTACCGACGTTGATTTTAGCTGTCTTCACTTTCCTTTTAAAAACTATAGGAAGATCAAACTAACTGCTTTAAAAAATATTTTTTTTATTAGCCTTCCTAACGAGTTGTTTTTAAACATTTTACTTGGGAAAAATAGGGTCTTACTATAAGACAAATGGTTACAAAGTTCAAAGCTGTCTCTAACTGACATTAACAGTTTATGTGGTTAATTTGCCTACTATTAATAAACAGCAGTAGATGTAACATTTCACCTTCCCCTCTCAGTTTGCCTGTTGGCCAACTTAGATAATGTCACCATGGAGACAAATTCAGTTCACATGGTTTTCACTGCCTCATGCATCACTCAGAAAATTATCCTTACGACGTCAACATGCATTCCTAATCTTTTAAGTGTCCAGGGAGTCGGGGACTGGGCGCTCTTTTGGTTCTTTGTTGTGGGATGTTTGGCAGTGTTGGTCATGCGTCCTCCTTTGTGCGGTGAATTCTCTTTGCGCGTGTTGTACTGGGGTGGAATGTCAGCTCTTTTGGTCGGGGTGGGGCTGAATTCTTGGCAGGGGCATGCTGGTGCCGGGTTGGATGTTGGGTATCAGGGCTGGATTGGTGCCAGGGCTAGTGTTTCAATTCTCACTGGGATTTCGGTTCCTAAAACCCATCTCTTGGGGGTCAGTGATGGGTCAGTGCGTTGTTTCTTAGGGCTGGGTGCTTGGCTGACTCCCGGTGGGAACTTGGTGAGGCCTGTGCCCCCTGGCTCCGTTAGGGTTCTGCTGAGGATCGTGTACCCTTGGATCTCGGTTCTCTAGGTCCATGACAGGATCCGCTCCAGTTTAGCCTGCATAGCCAGCTGCCGGCAGGGCCCAATGGCACGTTGCTGCTCCTCTGTGTCCGCCTCAGGTCCTGGGGCACAGGTCTATGGCTCCTCATGCCTATTATTGAATACTCTTATGTAAAAAACCTTATATACACAAGGGGGCTTGCACATAAACCCACAGCTGTTTGGATTCAAGCATTTACAGATACACAGATCATATACAGATATATTCTATATCGAGTTGCGGTTTCCACTAAAGACATCTTGAATTAATTAGTACCATGTACTCTTCAGTAATGTTGCTAGCTATGCATCGTTTGTCCATGTGGTGTTTCTTTTCTCTCTTTCTCTCTCCATTTGCAGGTGTAAAATCAGTCTTCTAGGGTGGTATCTTGTATTCTCTTTATCCTTCTTTCTCTCCGTTCTTTTCTCCTTCTCTCCCTTTTAACTTTTTGCCCCACCTTTCTCTCTTTCTTTCTTCTTTTTTTCCCTTTTGTTTCCGTTTCTATGTCCATTGCATTTGAAGCAATCCTAAAGCAAAATTCTAATAAAGCAAAAGTCGTAATATTCCACTTGTGTAAATCTGGTGGGCTTCTTCTTAGCTCTGAGACAACAATTCTGAGTGCTACTCTGCTGGACAGGACACATGAAAAAAAAATAAAATTACAATAATAATAATGATAAACAGCAGTAAAGAATTTCGATCTTACCTTAACTCGAAATTTCTCTAAAGCAAATCCAGCATGCTTCATAGTTAAGAAGGATAAAATAGTCCAACAGTGCTTTATTCTGTGCAGCCTTCTCAAACATGTAAGCTCCGCTTATAACCATGCACAACGTTTTAGAGTTTGAGCTACAGAAATTCAAATGCAATCCAGTCATTATACTACATTCTTTAATCTATACCTCACATTATTTAATAACCAGAGCTCAAGCTGTGGCCATTATCAGAGCTGGATTCAATCATACAACTCTCCACCATCCTAATGTTTGTTTCAGGGAACTCGGAAGGTAAAAAATTTTTTACATATCCTTTTGTGGCAGGTGCCCTATGAGTCCGAGTTGCTCCATTTTCTAGTCTGCACCAAGCTGTTTCTTCTACATACTTTGCTCTTAATCCCTGAATCTGTCAGCTCCTTGGCCATTTTCTAAAATAAATTCTCAAACATTACAGCGGTTAAGCATATAGGCCTAGAACTTTAGGTTAGACCTTAATAAATTAAGTATCACACACATTATGAGACTACATAGTTTGTTTATCCCCTGGGGCTCCCTGGACACAATTTTGTTTAGTAAAACAGTTTCTGTCTTAATACAAATGGCATAAAATGTCCTGTTGTTGTCCAGGTCACCTTTGTAAAACCCATTAAGATCTTACATCCCAATGGATCTTTTCTGGTTAACTAAAATAATAATAGAATAATAAATAATAATACATTTTGGGGTGAATTCTAATTTGCCTTGATTTTTGCCTGACCTTTCTTTAAAATGTATTTAAACTGTACAATTCTAATAATTTTCATCCATGCCATTGAGGGGAAAAATCTATTCTTCAAAGACTGTTTAAATGTATTGCTCAAAAAGTAAAACTGCCTACAAAATGATTTTGAATCAAATCAGTTTTAGGTATTTTTTTCTTAAAAAAAAAAGGGGTTACAGTTATACAGTTCCTAAAACTGGTATTTAATGAGCTGACTTTCTCTAACTGGGTTATACTTCCCCAGAGGTAGCAGAAATGGCTAAAGGTTTTAAATTTCATATCTTGACATAAACATCTGTCATTTTGCTGAGATGAACAGATTGTTTTTCATTCTCGATAAAACTTTAAATTAGATTTTAGAAACACTCATTTTGTAAACACTAACCTCACAGCTGTTCTCAAGGATTCACAAGTGCTTCTTGATTGAATTTTCACACATTTGTTTTAACATTTACAGCCAGCCTCTAGAAACCTTCAGACCCTAACCACTATTTATTTTTTGCAAAACTAAGACATCAAAGAAAGTATGACATAGAATGTTCTGACACACAATGCAAAGAAAGACAACTAAAATAAATGAAGTGCAACCTTTAATTGGTGCTTTGAACTGAAAATGGAGTCAAATCCATGAATGATGTTGCTTAGCTGTCACTATCTTCCGCTTCATTTGTCCAGTTGTCTCTCTCTATAATTCTCCGGCAATTAGAGATGGCTATAGGTTGCCGTCTATCTGTCAGCTGCCAAAAGCTTTGAAAGAATCCCCTGGGAATGAATCCCTGTAGCGATGTGTGTATGTGTTTCATCAGCTGCTCTCTGACTTTACTGTATCTCTCTTTCACATCACAAAATCAGGATAGCACTACAGTATACTACTGCAACATGTGTGCAAATCGCACAAGACAAAAAAAAAAAACTCAGATACACACACACACACTCAGAACCAAGAGAGGGTTGAGCTGTCTCTTCATTTCCACCCACCTCTCACTCTCAGAGACAACCGAAGTGGAGTCCAAATATAGTGTGGATGGCAACACACCCTTCATAGAAACCTGCTACATGACCAGCTTGACAAACAGGCAAATCACCCTGGAGACCAGTAATGCACACCAATAGAAAGGCATGTAGAGAGGAAAAAAACGAAAAAAAAAAAAAACACAAAAGTAGTTATTTTCCTCAGAGGAGAAAAATTTGGTTTCAATGTTAAGATATATAGTTTTAAGTAAAAAAATTATATTTATCACTTTTTTTGAGACACAAGGCAGCAGCATCAGAGCATCAAGAGGTCATTGACATTTGTGGGAACATTAATAAGCAGGCAATAAAATTCAAATAATGCCAATTTTTCTATGAAACAACCCAGTTGGCTTTAGTTTGTAAATGTTTTTGATGCTATGACACATTATCACTGTCTCTCAAGAGAGACAACACCACAATGCCCTGATCTCAAAAATAATTACAGAATTGTTCTGGTATACAACAATCATCTAATATTTCTTCTGTTTTTTAAAATTACTTTGAAAATGGGGTTAAATAAAACAAACTGACAAAAATAAATAAACATGATTTTATGAGAACTTAATATAACACACATGATGGGGAAACTGTTATTTAATCTATTATTTAATTACATTTGATTGTTAAATTAAACTGGCATCTAACTAAATGATCTTGTTCTTGAAGAATTATGTGGTTTCTTCACTAAATACATTAGTAATGGTTGAATTTAACTCAGATTTTCTTCTAAGTAGTTAAAATACATACCTTACTGTGTCAAGTTTTAAAGGGACCCTAAACTGAGGCTTGCTAAAGTAATCATATCCATTCAATCTTTTTAAAACCTTACAGGTACAAACATCAAAATACTGGGATTTTATGTGATAGATTAACACAAAGAAGTCCATAATTGTAAAGTGGAAGGAACAGAACACATTGCTTTCTAATTTATTTACAAAAATTGAAAAGTGTGGCGTAGTTTCACAACCTTACTCTGCTTTAAATTTCTCCACAACTTTTTTCCTCAAAAGCTTCCCACAGCATGATGCTTGCAGCCACCACCATCTTTCACCATGATGCATGTCCAGGATGATGTGCAGAGTCAGTTTTCCAGCACACAATGTTTTGTGTATAGGCCAAAAGGTTCGGTTTTTGTCTCATCTTCCATATTTGATGTGCTTCCTACATAGTTTATGGCAAGTTTCAAGCTTTACTTATTTTAGCAGAATATTTTCATTCCGTTTTACAATAATCCAGTACTTTGTGTTTGCCTACTTTTTAAAATCTAAATAAAACACGTTAAAGTTTTTGATTGCAATGTGACCAGAGGTAAAAAAGTGTATGAATACATTTGCAAGACACAAAATTTCCTTACCGGGGCATTTTGAGAAGAGCCACAAAGACAGTTCCCTCCACTAAGTCTGGACACTGTGACAGTTTGACAAAACTCCCCAGAACAGTAACTGTTTGTGAGCACTCACACTGAAAACGATACACTCCACCCCACATCATTGCCTCCTTAGCTCTCAATCTGACAGATGTCAGCAATGGGAAAAGAGTGGGTGGAAGAGTTTTCATCACTCTAAGAGCAACTTGAATGGTGTTGTACACAGGGGCAATCCAGACTTCTTTGGGACTCAATAAAGATGTGGAGAATGGTCTGCACTTGCATGAGGCTGTATGTTTATCTGTTTTTATGCCATCTATTGCTCATCTGCAGCGTATTCCTGTAAAGAGTTTGGAGTAGTGAGAAAATACTGAAGAACTGTTCTTTCAATCCTCAACTCCTATTTGAACTAGTCTTTGTTTTCTCCTTCACCATTCTCTCGCAACTTTTCAGCAATAAGGCCTTTCAAAAATGGTTACAAAGGTTATAAAACACTGAGTGAAAAGTTAAAGAACACTATCGACAGCAAAATGGTTTCATGAAAAAAAGAAAAATTCTGATATGCATGATCATATAAAAAAGTCTGGTCTATTTACTAAATGCTACGTAAGTCAGCACAGTAGTGATGCATTAGAAAATTTAAACAGTGGCAAAGGGAAAAATTACAGTGCAAGAAAAGGAATAAAATGTAAGGTCGAACTGAAATAAGTAAGGAGCGACAGCTGGTGGTAGTGTCACAAGCTGACTCATGAGTTGAGTCAAAAAAGGGAAGGACACCAGAGAATGATTTCCAAATATTTATTTTAAAGAAATTAACAAAAACTAACAGTAGTTCAGTGTATGGAGTCTGTAAAATCTGTGTCATTGTGAATGGGTGACAATGTTGAATGTAAAAGTTGAGTGTTAAATTAGGCAAACCAGACCAACTCAAATCAAATCTAACCCTGGAGTACAACCATGGCACAGCGGGGGAGGGATAAGCCCATTTCCCCCTTGCTGCACAGTACCAAGGCCTTATACAGAGATGAAGGACCAACTTAGGTGTTTCCAATTAGTTTGCCTGCTGCACTTCAGCCAATGGATCCATTTCTGCAATAGTTCAAACAAATTAGTTACCCGACAGAGCCGTCACAGTAGTAATCAGTGGAAGGATAGGCAAATCCACATTACAAATGGAACCGATTAATTTCAGTATCTGAATAGGACCCGAAACTGATTACAGTTGCTGTTATAACAATTAACAGACAACTAAAGTGATTTTTTTTTTTTTATCTTTGCAAAGAAGCTACGGTGAGCTTTAGCAGCCGTAAAATAAATAACTAGCCCACAGAAAGATGCTTTATATTATTAGTTTGAGCTATAAATCTACATATAGCATAAAGCACATACAATTTGGAATTGATAGCATCTTCCAATAAGGTGCCAACACAAGGTAAGAATTTACAATCTAGAAAATACACAGAGACAGCTAATTAGTGATGCTAGATGTGCCAACTGCTATTAAGGGTTTCTAGAACAGTTAAAAAATGTCACCATGTATTGTTTTTGACTTGTTTTAATAAAATAGAAAGGCTGACATGAACAATTGAAAACAGTTCACAGCACAAAATGACAGTTACCTAGTACTTGTATTGTTGAATGTAAAAGTTTTTCCAATGATTTTACCAGTAATTTTTCCTTTTTAAAAAAGGCCCCGTGTTGACAGCACAAAAACACCATTAAAAACTGTTGAGAAGTCCTTTGCACTCCTCTCCTCCACCTCCATGTGGTTCAGATTTGACAGATCTGCAGTTAAATTTGAATGCAGGCATGAAAGGATCATCTATGATACTTAATATTTATGTACAGTACTTTGCAAAGGTTTTCACAACCCTTGAGTTTTTTCTAATTTTCCCACATTACAACCTCAAATTTCAGTGTAATTTAATGGTATTTAATATGACAGACCAACACGAAGTAGTGCATAATAGTGGGAGGAAAATTATACATGGTTTTCTAAATGTTTATAAAAAAATACAAATCTGAGAAGTGTAGTATGCAGTTGTATTCAAACCCCCTAAGCCAGTGCTTTGTAGAATCAGCCTTACTAAAATTATAGCAGCAAGTCTTTTGGGGTATGTTTCTACTATATTTGTGTATTTATAGACTAAAAAAAATCCAGTCTTTGCAAAAGAGCTCAAGCTCAGCCATACCAGATGGAGAAAATCTGTAAACATCAAATTTCAAGCATGGCCATATACTCTTATCCACGCCACATGATGCTGCCGCCACCTTGTTTCATGGTGGAAACGGTGTGTTTAGAAAAATGCTGGATTAGGGTTCCAGCACACAGATCTTCAAAGATCCCAAATAGCAGGTGCTAATTTGCGTGTACTTCAAATAAATTGGCGTGCTATGAATAACAGGTGCAAAACAGGTGCAGACTAGAGGGTGACACGGGAGTGGATTTTCTCTCCTGTCCCATCCCGCTCCCACAGAAAAATGTCTTGTCCCATCCCAATCCCAGGCCAGCATAAAAAAAAATCCTGTCCCATCCCACTCCTGGTAAATTGACTCCCACTCCATCCCCCTCCCATTTAGAACGACTCCCACTCCTGTGCCACTCCCATTTTTGTTTTCTTCATTTAGTCTTTTGGCAATTTCTTTGTTTGAAGGACCAGTTAGGTCCCTGTTTTTAGCTGTAGTAAAGGCCAGTTAAAGTAAAAATAATAATAATGAAGAAATAATAAAATATCAAACAAGGAAACAGACCATGCCAATCTTAGTTGAATAAACAAAATGTATATAGTTGTATTTTACTCATTTACTAAGTGATTGTTTCCTTTGAACAATTACATTAATTCTATGTTTCAAATTGCTGAAACGAAAGAAAAATGCACCTAGCAAGAGAACTGTACTTGGTGAACAAAAGTGCAAAAAGGCATTACCTTCACAATTTAGAAACTGTACCTCAATGGTTCACAGTCCTCAGGGACCCCTTCCCTGCAAGTTTTAGATGTGTGTCTGCTCCAGCACACCTGACTCGAATTCTGACATGACCTCCTATACAAGCATCAAGAATAGGGGGGTCAAACTGGACAAAATTAATACAATAAAATCAGCATTAAATAAATAAATGTTGTGAATGTCCCATAAGTGAAGTAAATGTAACATAAAAGAAATGTAACATAAAATTTTCTATTAAATTAAAGGTACCATTTATTTATTTAATACATCATTAGAAACAATAAATGTACCATTATATCATGAAATGGACTATTATGTAATTAAATGTGCCATTGAATAATTAAGTATAATTTTAAAGATGACATGACGTAATTAGTGGTACACTTAATATTTAATGATGTATTAAAATAAATTGTACATTTAATGGTACATTCAATTTTTTTCTATTTCACAACGTATTTATTTAATATCTTCCCCTGATGAAGCTATTCTACGGAACCCGTGAGGGGACATGGGGGAATTTTTGCGTTCCCACGCAATACTTTTTGTCTTCTCACGCAATACTTTGTGGGATAGTTTCCAAACCAGATAACTGCAAAAAAATGGAACACACACTACACTCGTTTTTGAGATTTGAGTTTTATTTTGAAATCGGCCTTAAATAAAATGATCTTCAATCAGACTTAAAGACAGTTATTATCCACAAGCTGTCAAACTACTGAACTCTGGACAATAATACTGCACGAAACCACATCTGTGACACTTTATTTGCTTATTGCTGCTGCATGATGTGTACTTTTTTTTTTGCATGCCATTAGTGCTTTTGTTTTTATCGTGATTTGAATGGTTCTTCTTATCCTAAGCATTTAATCGCATTGTTGACTACATGTTAACCTGCATATGACAAACAAACCATACCAATGCCAAATCAGTGCTGTTTGTTTTGTAAGGAGTTTGTCATCTGTGCTGCTGTTCCAAAATGCACAGCTTTCTCAAGGCGATTAACAACTTTTGCGAGCAAACGCAAAAGTATTGCGAGCGAACGCAAAAGTATTGCGTGGGGACGCAAAAGAAAAAAATTCCCCCATGTCCCCTCGCGGGCTCCGTACCTTTCCCCTCTACTGTGGCAAAGGCTCTTAAATCTTTAGTGCACATGCGAGCAATTTTGTTGGTCAGATGAGACTTGACACGTGATGGAACTTTTCGTTTGACGAATGAAGAGATGCAGGGCTGATTCAATCCAGAATTTGCCTAACAAGTGTCCCTTAATCACTGGTGTACTTGATTACGACTAAACACGTTTTACAAGCAGCATACTGCGTGTTAACACTGCTACATTCAACTCTCCTGAAGTTTGGTAATATTTGCGACTTTCCTGTCAGCTCTATGAGTTTAATAGATAAGTCCTTACTTCTGACTTTACGTTGCAAATCCAATTTTACCACGTCCAGTTCTCCACCTGCGTTTGCTCCCTCCATTCTGAACGCAGGTGGAAAACATCGATCAGAAGCACTGTTGGCTTGTGGGTCGTGTAGTTTGTTTGACTCGCATTATAGTTTATGCTTCTTGGAAAAAAACTACACAATGGCGGCGTCGATCCAAGTTTTTTTTTCTTAAAGTTGTCTCAGTTTTACATTTCCGAAGACAACTGATCCTAGTTTATTTTCCCTCCTATTGGTTAGCTCCCGCTCCCGTTTGCTCCCGTTCCTTTTTTTATCCTGTACCGTCCCAATCACGTGATCTTTACTGATGCTGTCTTGTTGCAGTTGAGGCTACAATGTAGCTTACCTCTGTCAGTGTGTGAATGTGTGGATGAATGGGTGGATGATGGATTGTATTGTCAAACGGTTTGGGCTTATAGCATACTTTATTTTGACTTGTTTAAAACCAAGAATAAGCCACCAAGAATGGTGGATCTATAGTTTTTAGCATTAACTACCTCAAAAAACTGTACAACACTGCCTCCTTGTAAGGAGTTCCCTTTTAATGAAGGAAAGATGATTAATGTCTGTCCTGAGGTTATAAGCATTGTATTCTCTCATAAATGAGGTTTAAACCTGTACCTGTTCCCTTTAATGTCAGTGATATGTGTTATATTTTGTGTTTATAATGGAACTAACTATTAAAGAAGTTACATTAAGAAAAACAAAACATCATCACATTATACATCATCTAAAAAAATTATATTTTTCAACAAAGCTCGTTGAGGTACTTGGTTCTGCTATGTGGAAATGCTGATAATATTCTGTTGTCTGTTTATCAAACACAATTAAAGATGCATGAGCATTTTCATGTTTATAATCTTAGTTTAACTTTAAGCCATGTTTTCTGGGTAACAGTCATCACGTTTGACGTTTAGTCTTTGGATTATTACACTACAGGGTCATAAAAACCTTCATTTTTTTCAAGATCGGGACACCATTAGCATCTGATAAAATGGAGTCGAAGACGAAAATTCAATCTGGGAGACTCACCCCTCCTCCACCTTCACCCAATGGCTTCTCCGTGTGTCTCCGCGCCAACCAATCAGCTTCAAGTCTGCAATAATCCTCAGCCAATGATCCTTCAAGG